>JADFUC010000416.1:0-94242 GCA_019722365.1 Lithospermum erythrorhizon | reverse complement strand
AGCAGTGTGCTTCGTTCAGTTACGTATTGCTAGTATAAAGGCCTTATCGGAAAGTAGTAACTATTGTGAGGATATAAGACGTATTGAAGTGTAAGGCTTGAGTTAACAAGATGATAATTTAAGTAAATGTTGCTCACGGTAATACTAAATTCCAAGCCAGTGTTAGGATGGCACCATCGGAAGCTATTGAAGAGATGTTGAATTCTAATATTGCTGAAATGGGAGCGAGAGAAGGAAAAAAATGACTCATGGTGATGAAGAACAAAGGGGAAGAATGGAACTTGATATGACTACAGCGAATAAGTTTACATTATGTTAAATTAATGAAGGAATGGCATTGGTTGAATACTATATAGCTCGAGTGAACATGAATGAGGATTCATAAAGTACCCATCTGAGGAGAAGGAGGTCTAATGGAATATAGGAAGTGGTATTGTTCTTCTCCCTGGTACAAGCGAGGTTAACGATACTAGCTGGTATGACAAAATGAGCTGTGATGGGAGGAGGAATATGGTAGATTGAAATTTTCAATTTGGTAGGCGAGACCTTGGGGGTAAGATTATGCGAAAAGGGGATATTATTAACTGTGGGTAGTAATAAGTTGTTATGATAGGGGTTATCGGCGGAGTGGTGTGAATGATCGGTTGGCCGTCGTAGCACGGATGATATATATATATATATATATATATATATGCATGTTATTGCGGAATTATCATGTGAAAATGGGATGTTGATAAATCATAGTAAGACTAGAAATATATGATGTTAACGGTGAGCTTTGAGGCCCATATATGCTATGGTGAAAGTGAGATAATGATAACTTTATGGTTGAATGTTATGGCATGACATGTTGATATAAATGATAGTTGCAAGGAAAAACACGATATTGACTTATCACGATGATGAAATCATGATGGTATGAGAATGGTAAATGAAAGTATAGAAGTGTATGGTGATAATGTCTTATTGTTGGCGATGTGATCATATATAAATACAGGTAGACTAATACATTTTAAGTTTGTTAAAGGTAGAATATAGTATATGACTATATACTATGAAGTGGTGTTTAAAAGGATATGTGTGGGAGGTAAGGAATGATGGGGTATTGGTGATGTGTTACATTAGTTGTATCTTTGAGGAAACCTTGGGTGTATTTCTTTACATACGGATGCAGAGATAATCGGTAATAAATAATTTGATGAGTGGGAGTTTTGATAAGAGAATTTACTTGGACATTAATAAATCGATAGTCGATAGCAGTGATATGACACGAATTATGGCGAATCGGCGATATCGGTGATATGGGTATTCATTTTGAGTGGTATTATTGATGGTTGATTTATGATATTAATAACATGATAAAATATAAGTTTTTGGGTGTTGGTGTAATAAAGGGATATGAGAGGGCGTATATGTCGTAGTGGGGCGTATGACGGTAATGATTATGATATGATTAGATTGTGTAATATCGATTTGCGGTAGAAGTAATATTCGGGGGCGTTGCGAATGTATTTCTACGAGCGTTACACGATGCAAAGTCGATGACTATGTTGGGAAAATATGATTGGTGACAAGATGTCATGATATTCGGTAATAGAGCATATTAGGCGAGTTGGGGCGATAAGAAAAATCGGGTCTAAAGTAAATTTCGAGGCGAAATTTTATAGGTGGAGTAGAATGAAATAACTTGGATTTCAAGCCTTGATATTATGATGATAGTATAAGTTTCTCGGTGGAGTATTTCGGGGTGAAATTAAAAATTTGAGATTGAGTAGTGGAGAATTCAACAAATGGAGTCGGGTTAGTGGTATAAATGGGTTTGTGGGTAGGACCGGAGATAGTATAAATAATTTTGAAATAATATCGATATTATATCGAGATGAGTATGAGATGAGTAGTAATATATGCCTCGGGAATAACACAATGGAATGGTTTTGTTGAAATTTAAGTGCGGAAGGTGTAGAATTTGCAGAGCGACGGAACCTAAATTTCTTCCCTCTAAATATCCCACCTACCACCTATCTCCATCCTCATCCAAAACAACTATTTGCTTTCTCCATGGCGAAATCTTCTCTCCATTTCCCCCACTTGAATTTTTCCATTTCTGTAATCGGTGTCGCTTTAAATTCAAGAACAAAGTTGTGAATTTTCTTCTCCTCATCATCCTCATCATATCTAGGTAAGAAAGATCAAATCTTTTGAGATATTTCTTGAGTTTTGAAGAGTTGACTTTCTTGGATTTTGTTGACTTTAGATCTTGATTATATTATGGTATAGAAATGTTATCTGAGTATCGGTGAGCAGACTAGCGGTGATTTTGAGTGATTATTGAGGTTAGAAAGTGGTGTAAAGTAAGAGTTGACTTTTATTGACTTTTATTAAATTAACTTTAAATTCTGATATGAGGTTAGGGGACTTTAATATAGTTGTTTAAGTACATAGAATTATTGGTTTGGATATGGATAGGTGGAGATTTGGTTGAGAAAGTTGGGGAAAGTGCAAATTGTAGCTAGCCTTTGTTGGTGAATTGGGCGTTGTATTTAATGGATTAATTAGTTGCCAATAGATTGTTGGATTAGTTAGAATATGCTTAAAGTGTTATTCTTGGGGTAATAAGGTAATGACGGGCAATAATTGAGAATGTAGTTATATTTGGAATGTTAAAAGTATATACCAATGTAGGGAGGATAGGATGATTGCTAAGGGTTGTAAATTTGAATGGAAGTGAGGCATTGGTATAACACTCGGGATTATATAGATGTTAGAGGTTATTCTCACGAGATGTCATACCATCTTATGAAATTTCTTTGAATAGGAGTTGAACTGGATCAGCAGGGACTACCTAGAGTCGTCGTGCCTTTTGGGCTCGAGGTGAGTACAAATCTCACGATGGGGACCTTTCATATATATATATCATGTTATATATTTTTCATGTGTTGTTTGAGACTATTCTGATATGTGTATTGTGTGACTATGATTGATATTATGTGGAAATTGTGATTTATGATGCATATTATGAAATAACTGAGATTTGATTGACTATGAGATAGCTATAGATTATAAGTTATGTTATAGAACAATTAAAGATTATGAGTTGCATTATATGAATCATTTTGGGTATAATTCATGTTATGAAATTGTGTATTAATGGTATGTCTTGTGTGGGCGTGTGCTCTGTGTGTGTGGGCGTGTGCGAGATGTGCTTGATTTCTTTATGTGTGTTATTTGCGGAGGCGGTGGTGACCCGACCGGAGGTTTGGTGTGGTGTGCATGTTGTGTGGGTAGCCTCGTGGATTGGGAGGTTTGGTGTGATATGCATTGAGGGTGTAGCCTCGGTCGGAGGATGGAGAGTAGAGGCCTCGTCGATTATGTGGAGGTGGATTAAATGTGTGTGATATTTGAACGTGGATTCCTCATGTGTGTGTTACTTGGAGATGGATTCCTCATGTGTGTATTGTTTGGAGGTGGATTCCTCATTTGATGCCTGTGTGTGCCGAGACTGTCTCCCTTGAATGAATATGCATTATTTATGATTAAAAACTCATATGTATAGTATTATGTAACATCATATAAGAGGATTCTATGTGAGTTGTGGTCTGTTATTCATTGTGTGGCCTGGTTGATGTATAAGCATATGTTATCTATATAAGTATGAATATGTATATGTGGGGATCCAAGTGCTATTGGTATTTGTATTCACTGTGACAATAGGCGTCTATTCTCTGTAGGCGGGCGTTTTATGCCTAGGTTCTAAGGAGTTGATATTTGAGGTTGTTGAGGAAAGGTTGCATTTGATAGAATTTTGATTGAAGATCGTAGATAGGCGGTGGTAGCATAGGAATTCCTCATGAGTCCATTTCCTTTTGTTATACATTTGTATATTGTTAGACTTGTGCATTATATTATTTCATTGAAATTAGTTGTGCATTACTTTCCTATGTTGGCAGTTCTTGTGTATCTTTAAGTTGTATCATTAAGATGAATTTGTATTACGTTGTTCGTTGTTTTATTTGTATATGTTGTTAGTTCACCACGATGGACAAAAAGTGTATTTTATTATTATATGTCAAATGAAGTCTTTTATGTTGTCATCCATCGTCGGTGACTACGGTGTACAGGGTTGTTGATGACATAACACCGAGGCCGACTGGGCGGGTAGATTATATCTGGCACCTGCGAGGCATAAAAAATAAGACAAGGGAGGGAAACAGCTCCACTATCTATTCCAAAAGCTATCCTACAAAGCTGGGAGGATTAAGGTCCCAATAGTTTAAAATTGTTGACGAAGGGGATGCGTCGAGAAGATTCCATGCATAGTTGCCCGAGGTTCAAGAAGAAATACATCGTCATAAAATGTGAGGATCATACATGAGCACATAAGGCCTCGATTATTCAACGTCTGAATATTTATATAGAGATAGAGACCGTCGTGACTACTAAAAATTGCTAAGGCCGATCGAGAAACATATCCCTTATGTCAACAAACCTCTAAACGGACATGATTGTTTTGACTCTTAAGCCGATCCAGAGCATTATCCATTATGTCCAAAGAGCGACTCAAGCGGAATATAGTTATCTTATTTACAAAATTTGCTAAGGCCGATTGATGAGGATATCATCTAAGCCAGCAGCCTCTAAGCATTAAGGACATCCGGACCAACAACATCTAAAGACGGTCAGAACATATACATAATATCCAACGAGCTTGAAAACCCAAATGGGTTAATGACCTACCAAATTGAATGCGTCGGGTTGAGTATGATACACTTAAACCATAGGAGAAAGCTACTAAAACCTTAGAGAAAGATCGAAACGTGACAACTCCTGCAGGCCCACAACAAGTAACCCTCGAGTTAAGGCCTTCCTTCCAAACTCTTGAGTGGGGGCCTACAATCTTAAGATGGGGCAGCCCCTGGGTGTAACTTCGAACGGATACAAGAACACCACTAAAACCCTTGGATTTGGGGACTAAGGTCAAGTTTAAAGTCATGATGCTTGATACAAATGCATACGGAAGAAGTACAAGACACGAAGGTAAGGGTCAAAAAGCTTGAAGCAAGATCTTGAAGACACTGGTTTCTCTACTCCATGCGATTCATATTATGAATATCAAAAGATCGAAGTGAAGGTCCCCATGCCAACAAGCAGAATACCGAAGTCTCACACATCTAGCCACGTGCTAGAATACTAAGGTAGAAATGTTATCTTTCTAGCATAAGGCAAGCTCGAAAACCGACTTATAACAACGTTATGGGCGGTTGCTAACAAGGAAGAAATTTTGACGAACGAAATTATGCAATTCAACAAATTAACTATACTATCTCAAAGGAATATTATTTAAGCATCACAGAGTAAGCGTGTACAAGCATAGTCATCAAGAAGGTTTAAATAAAAAACATAAAATTATGCATAGCAGGTGAGTATTACACTTTATGGAAAACTTGAAGAAAATCTCAAAAAAGTTGTCAACTTTATGCTTACTCGACTCAAGAACACCAAGGCATGAAAAAAGCACATTAATAATGGATGATCATATAATGTTACAAGAAGCAAGTAAAAGATCAAAAGAAAAAAATAGAGGAGGAGCTCACGTATTAAGTAGCTTCCTTGTGGGAGGATGATGAAAAATTAATTTTTGAAGTCATCGACCCTTAGATAATTTCATGGGCCAAGCTACCTAGAGATCCCTTAGCCTTGTCTTGTCGGATAAGAAGGTTTGAGAATTGCAAAAGCGAAACGAAGCCTAATGACTTTTTGACCGAAAATCCCATACATAGGTGGGATAGTTATTTATTTTATAAAAAATACGTCACAGAAGCATTTTGATAGACAAGTGGTCTGAAAATTCCAAAAAGAGATTAAAATTAGATGATTAATTTTGAAAATTCACATAGGATCAAAGATAATCATCTTAAAATATCCAGCGATAATAAATTCATTTTGAAGATATTGACTCCATGAAATCAGAGATTCGAGGATCAATATAAATTATAGTCTACGCCTCTAAAAAATAATTTAATTATCTAATAAATTGAAATTAAATGAGTGCTTAACATATGTCATCATATTAACATCAAATCCGGATAAGCTGTTCTATAATAAATTGAAATTAAATGGGCCTTAACATGTAATCACATCATATTAACATCAAGCAGGAATAATTAATTCTCTAATAAATTGAGAGGATTAATGGGATTCATTTATGATTTGGCATTAAATCCCACATGAGTAAAGGATTTTAAATTAAAGTCGAGGAGCCGGAGACTTAATTAGGATCATGACACACAAAATGTGTCACAATAAATCCCTTTAAATGAATTCGACCCTCCTATAAGTGAGGAGTTGGCTAGGGATAAACGACAAAGCGTCATGATAAGCCCCCGATAAATAGGTAATCATCACCGAAGCCATCTGATAGCGTGTATGATAACCTCGGACAACGATTAGCCTTAAATCATCACGCAGCAAATGCAGTGGGTTAAACACCACCTTTGGACCTCCTCGGAAAGGAGGCGTTGAGTAAGCGGATCAGATGAGTAGTAAATTCCTCATCAATAAATGATCAATATACATCCATGGGCCAGATTGAATGTCGAGGCGGCATATCTTTGGAAGTAAAACCCTTGAAATATCCACATGTACTACATTCATGTTGGAAAGTGAACACTATTTGGTCGAACCCGACACCTACTACGTATGTACCCGGTTCGAGGAGAAAATCTGTAGAGAGTGAAAATTTATCAAATTTTAATTAAAAATGATTAAGATGACTTAATCAAACTAATTAAAATTGAGCCACTAAAAAATTACACGTGACTAAGGTTTTCAATCGAGCCCTAAATTTAATGTAAAACCCTCATACAACAACGGCTTCCGGGAAAAAAGCCCGAATTAAAAATTCATTAAATTTAGGGGTCGAAGATAAAAATTTCTAATTTTATTGCGTGAAAATCGACCATAGAGGCTAAAATTGAAGCTTCAAAAATTTCGGGGTTCAAAATGGATACTCCAGAAGTTATGTGGTTCGAAATCAGGGCTCCAAAAAGATCCAGAAGTCAATATGAAAATGTGTTTGACTAGGAAAAGATCCGGAACCTTGTTTTTCTATGAAAATAGGCGGCCCATATTAATTCTTGGAGGAGAATTAATACCTAAATCTCCGACGGTGCAGATACTGCCTCAAAATTTAACGGTTAATATCGTGATCCACCTGAAATCAAACCAACCAATCAGAAGCAAGTATTCAAAGCCCAGAAGCCTATGAATACCCCCCTTTATTTTCGAAAATTCCATCCTATTCTCATTTATAAAATACACAAAAAATATCTGAGAAAATATAGAGGACACCTCTTAAATTCTCTAAGTTAAATCTTTTAAACCACCAGCAGAAATACCACAGGTGGCTGGAAAACACCTCCAGGTAGCCTAAATAGGCGCATGAAATTAATAATTCTTCAAGTTAGAAGCAAAATCTGATGAAAATCAGACACAGATCTCTCAAGAACACTGCAAATAATTCTGGAATAAGCTATAAGCACCAAATTATTTATAAATCTTGCATGAACACCTAAAAAACATCAGGTTTGATTCGTCAAGTTCCAGATATAAGAAATATACTGAATATTCAATCCCTATAGCTAGATTTCAGGTAGGAAACACGCTGCTAAGGTCTCAGTCTGAGCGATTAGTGTCATCAACAAGGTTGGGAAAGTTAACCTTCATACTAATCATCACTACAACAACAAGCTGCTAAGGCTACTATAGTATAAGCTAGAAACATACAGTCCTTCACAACTTAAATCAAATCCAAGTGAGGCAAAATCTCACTAAGTCTATAGCAACAAACTACCTTCACAACTTTAGTACAAACTATAAGTTTGAATTGAGGCTAAATCTCACTAAGTCTCACTATCTACAGTAATAAGTTGCTAAGGTCACTGTGGTACAAGCTAGAAGCATACAATGCTTCAAAGATTAAATCAAATCAAAGTAAGGCCAAATTTCACTAAGTCCCTCTTCATCACTACAGCAACAAGCTGCTAAGGCCGCTGTAGTACAAGCAAGAAGCGTACATTGCTTCAATAACTTGCTTGCTATCACTCCACACAGCTTACAAAGCTCGGAGCTCTATCCCAAGTCAAATCCCATCAAAGACAAATGTCATATCAAGGCACTAAGTCCCACCAAAGACAAGTAGCATAGCTACAAAGTCCCACCAAAGACAAATAGCACACCTACTCAGTCACAAGGAGCAGTAGCATAGCTACTCAAACCCACTTAGGGAACATCCCTTAAGTCCCACCACAAAAGGTGAAGTACCTCCTATGTAATAAATCTCAAGTCACACGCTGCAAGATAGTTGCACTAAGTTCATGAAATCTAATATAAACCGGAGATCAAGTCCAAAATACTATATCAAGTCCAATACCAACACAACCAATACGGAATACGCTGCTAAGGCCCCCGGCTCGGACCATATCCAAGTCCAGACCAGTCTCAAGTCCATCAAGACCAGGACATATATCCAGCTCATAAAGCTCCTATCTAAGTCCAGCTCATAGAGCTCCTATCCAAACCAAACAAAATCAAGTCAAGTTCAAGTCAAGTCAAATTAAGCCAAGCTAATACCAAGCTTCTATCAAGACCAAATCAAGTAAGCAAGCCAAGCATCTCACAAATCGTCAGCAAATGATTAGAGACTCATAGTTGGGGCAGTCGTACCTCTTCGATCCGATAAAACAGATACACTGAGGAATTTTTCCCTGCAGTGGATTTTATTTTGTACCCCTTTTAAATAAATAATGAAAATTTTTATGTTGACTGGTCAGTGCCGGTCAACGTTTTTCACCCCCGGTTGATGATGGTCAACCCTTGATCAAACCCAACCAACTCCAATGATCGACCGATCAATATTTAAGAAAGTTAGCACCAATTAGCACCATATTAATGTTAGCAAAGGATCAAATTCCATAGAATGCAGTATATATCAAATAACTAGGAAAGTGTGTTTATGTGGGCATATATGGAGTTAATTGCAGCAATGATCTCAGTAAGTGTGTCGAAGTTGCACTTTAATCCCAATAAATGGCAACGTTAGCTGTAGATATGGTCCTTAATAGTGTACACGAGGTGCGCATTTGGTCCCTAATTTAATGTGGACCTTATTATTTAACATTTTTACGCTATTGGTGGTCATTTTTGGGTTCAAAATATAATTTTTAAGAGTTTTGGGTACTCCTTTGATGTCTTATCCCGAAAATACCCCCACTCTCACTAATATACAATTTTTTCCTCCAAAACTCCCTTTTTTTTCCTCCTTAAACAACCTATATCTTCTCCCCACATCCCATAATTGATAAAACACGAACAAAATTAAAATATTTCTTTAAAAATGTCACAAAATAAAATATATTCAAATTTCAAAAGCATTGAGTAAGAAGTTAGGAGGTGTCATTGTAGCTTAGTTTGCAACCCAATAAACCGTCTACCACCATTTTTTCATGAGATAATTGGGTTTCAAACTAACCCACAATGGCACCTCCTAACTTCATCCTTAATGCTTTCTAAAATTGAATATATTTGACTTTGTGACATTTTTAGAGAAATATTTTGATTTTGTTGGTGTTTTTATAATTTTGGAATGTGGGGGTAGATATAGGTTGTTTATGGAGGGAAAAAAGAGGGACTTTTGGAGGAAAAAGTTGTATATTAGTGAGAAGTGGGGGTATTTTTGTGGTAAAATATCAAAGGAGCACCCAAAACTCTTACAAGTTACATTTTAACCCCAAAAATGACCACCAATTCCATAAAAACGTTAAATCATAACATGTATATTAAATTAGGGATCAAATGCGCTCCTCATGTACACTATCGAGGATCATATCTGCAATGTTACCAGTTACTGGGATGAAAGTGCAACTTCAACACCCTCAATGAGACCATTAATGCAATTAACTTGTATATATGTACTAATTTTTTTTTATCGAATGTATATATATGTTTGGTACTCCAGGATCTTTTAACATTAATGAGTAAAAATACATATAAATGTCAGCATCCTATCCTCTACATGTGGTGTGGGTTTGAATCACATCCTACGATTTACCTCTTTTATAAAATCTCAGGACAGGAACCTCGAGGGCCGCTAGTATGACGATTTCACGTATATATATATTGAATTAATAATAATCTATATGTAATGTTTTGTATGTAAAATAAAGTACACATGCATGATTTGCGGATATTGATATAAAAATTCCCTCTTTCCTTCTATACCATATACCATCCAATTCCCCCAAGCTAAAACCCTCACACTAAATTACAATAGTTGATGATGTCCCATGCATTATGTACATAGAAAAGTTAAATGAAAAAACTCACTGGAAATAAAGAAGATCATTCACCCTAGCTTGGTTCTTGAAATAATGAAGATAACACCTCATGATGAATCATTGAACTTCCTTTGGGCTTTGGGTCGTTGATTAGATGAATAGGATCCGAGGTTCCTCTCAGTGCAAATAGTGTACATTATGTGGTATTTGGCTAAGATTTTCAAGAACTAAAGCTGAAACGCATGAAGTTTCTATGTCACACAAGCAAAATAGTTCTATAAAATCTTAGCCAAATTGCCTCTACATCTTTATGATTATTTTGTTGCAGCTGACATGATAGCTCGGATCCAATCCTCTCCCATCCTTTATGGTCTTCAAGATTTGGAAGAAAAGATATAATAAGAGTACCCAAGTTAAAAATATGGAAAAGAGAGAGTTATTAATTAATAGAGGGAGTTTTGAAGAAAATAAATAAGTGGAATAATGTTCTTTTTGGGTATGTGGTGAGTGTTTTAGATCAGAGAAGGAACTGAAGGATCTAACCAAGAACTACCACCATTAGTGTTCCACAATGAGGGATCAGATGAGGAGTTGATTTGGTGATGAATCTGATTTTGTTGGGTAGGAATATTACTATTCCAGTCAAACCTGTTTTGTTGACTTCCTTCCATTTTCACATCTTTCATCATTGCACTTCCACCTTCAACAGCATTCTCTGCTGTTCGTAGATTCTCCATAGTAAATAATCCACCAAAATTACCATTTTGCCCTCCACCTTGCATATCTTTTAAACCACCACTAGAAGCTGAAATATACTTGTTTTGCTGCTGAAGACTAGAACCAACCAAAGAAGCAATAGTTGAAGAACTTGAAGATCCAACCACACTACCAACTTGATAGTTTGAAAGAATTGGATTTGAACCATTCTTGAAAATATTGGTGTTGTTTCGAATACTATTAACATGATCAAGTCCCAGAATCCCAGATGTCTCAAACCCTAATCCAAGAACATTATTAAACTGATCAAAAGCAGAAGTACCATCAACCCTAGTAAGGTTTGTATAAGGAGGTAGACTTAGCTCTGATGCGTTAGTGGGTAAACCATAAAAAAGCGGATTAATATGTTGATGGGTAGATGTTATTGAAGAAGATAGATCTATGTGATGATTGTTAGGATTATTTGAAGCTAATAAGAACGATGATGAAGAAACTTCATTGGCTGAGGAGGAGGAAGAAGAAGGCCTCTTGACCCTTTTGTTTTTCCTACAACCACCACCAACTGGAACATTTCTTAGGGTTCCACCTCTTGTCCAATAACGCTTACAAGCTTTGCAAAAGTGCCTTGGTTGTGACAAACTGTAGTTGTTGTAATAGCAAAACTTTGTGTTTGATGAATCACAACGTGGGCATTTCAGTTGCTGTTGATGAGGGGGCGGATGATGCTGCTGTTGTTGTTGATCTTGGTTTGGTTTCTCCATTACTATAACTGGTGAAGCAATCAAACTACTGCCCTTCTGGTTCTCTGCTGTATAATTCTGCATCATTCATCCAAATGCAGAGACCAAAAAAAAGAAAGAAAAAAATAATATGAGTTAGATTTGTTTGATGTGTTTTTTAGATAGTAAAAATGAACAACAGAACATAGATAATATTCCCTCCAAGTGCAAGAAAACAAACAATGGGGTCACATTTTGTCTCATAAATTGATAGATGGAGAGAGAGAGAGAGGGGGAGAGAGAGAAAGAGACAGAGAGAGAAAACATTGGCCATACATTAGTAGTAGTTGAAGAGAGGACGACCATCTTCTCAGAGTTACCACCACCTAGCATTAGTTTTTTCTCTTCCTTTCTTCACACAAAAAGAATCGTTTGAAAATACAAAGAGTAAACAGACAAAGAGCAGGTGGCTACAAGTTTTGAGTCTTGATGAGGTCTTCTCTGTATCTTGACTGGGTTATTGTGGATATATATTAAACCAAACAAGCAGTTTCACTTAATAAGGGTCAAACTAAAAATTGAATGAACTCCGTGTTTTTTTAATACTTATTCAAGTTTAAATTCTTTCACTTTTAATTTTTTCGATAGCTTTATTTTTTCTAGTTATCTAAATATTTTTGTTTATATCAGTATAACATCTGATAAAAATATATCAACGTGAAAGTTAATCTAAACGTATTTTCATCGATAGCTTACAAAATATTATACAACACAACAAAATATTTAAGATCAAACTCAAAAATTAAAAATATCAAAAAAGCTCAAAGTTTCTGACAATCTTATAAACAGTATGGCACAATATTCTAATTAATGGATCAAATTAATCTAGTTTCACCGTCTGGCGAGTTAATTGCAAAATAGCTCGACACCATAAGCAAAATTATACTTTGCTCATAAAGTGTCATTAGATTTTATTCTCATAAATCTACATTGGGTCAGATATCCCCCAAACTAACGCCAGATAATCTTAACATCTCGAGATAAACTCATATTAATGGGATCAAAGCCAGCAACTTTGGTAATTTCACTTCATGATCAAAGTCAGCAACTTTGCATTCTCATGACCAAAGCTACAACTTTAAGCGGTAGCATCTAACGAAAACGTTAATGTGTAATTAACGCGTTAAATTTTCGCGCTAATTTACGCGACTAAACTCTGGCCATGTATATCAATAAGTGATCAAAATACAACTTAACGTCATTATCGGGACCATTTATGCATTACTAACTTCCCTTCTAGCAAAGAGACTTAAATATCGCTTTTGGATATGTGCTGGAGTTAAACGAATTACGATTCAAATAAGACACTGCTTCGCACTGATCATAAAGTAGTTCTGCTATAAGAAAGACATTTGTTCCCTAAAACTCCAAAGTGTACACACAAGCTGTTAAGTTCTTTTATCCAACAAGTGACAACTACCGCATATTTAAATTCCTCAAGCGTGGACGCTTAAAATAGGAGTTAACTACTAAATATAGTCTCAGAGAGTCATGACATTTGCATGCCTGTCCCTATTAGTGGCATAAGAATAAGCTGGGGCCTCCTTATTATCGACATATTTGCAAAGAGGCTCCCCGAAAGCACTAAATATCGCACATTACCACAAGCTGTGCAGATTCAGCAGGCCCACCCTGCAACATCTGGTCACTTTTAACCATACCTAACACTCAAGCGCTTAATTTTTGCACTAATCTATAATAATGCGACTTCCTAGGACTAAAATGTACCATGGTCACATTGTCTAACACTATATCATCAATTGATTCTTTAAAACAAGGACGAATGTGGATTATATCTAAAATTAACTCCTGATATGTACATACCTACCAAGATGTCAATATGTACATTTCAGTAAAAATGAATTTTTGGCATCAAGATTTGAAATAATAAATACACCTTGAAACACATTCTACTGCCCTTAAGATTATGACAATTTTCATGTATAATTTTATATAATAAAATAAACAAATAAATATTCTCAGAGCTTGATTATGTAACTCAAAGTGTTGCAAAAATGTGCAACAAACTATTTAATCACCTTACGGACACTATTCCATATTTCAAGTGTCTTCATAAAATTACCAACCTATTCTATCGCTGCCCTATAATATATGCTACTCCCTTCATTTTATTTTTAATACAACTCTAACCTGCCAGCATTTTATTATTTGTTTTAAAGATGCTGCATCAATACAATAAAATTTCTCGTAAATCTATCTAGGTACAAAGAAGATTTATCAACGACATGCTCGACCATCGCCTATCATTTCCTTAAATTGACACACAACAGACGCTAGACTTAGGGATTCGAGGCTTCAGACTTGATTCGTGACTCTGAGTCTCTTTGACATTTAGGCGCCCACATGTACTAGATTTGCTTGGGTCTAAGTATGCGATCCTCGAGCTCTGACGGATTAAGGCTGATCAAGCATGTGATCCTCACCGGATGAGTCCGACACGCGCGATCCTAGACGCGATAGAAGTTAGTCTCGGTGACCTGCTCGCTGAGTCGATACGGGTTCGAGCCATGAGCCTGGCACAGATAAATTGCATTTAATCGCTTGGACTCGATCTCGTCTTCGACTGAGTCATGATTCTGTACTGATTTGCCATGCTGGCCTGGGCCTGTAGTGCCTTAAGAGTCGATCCCATACAACTAGACCGAGTCTGCAAGAGCCATAATTTTATTCCCCGATCTTCAAAAAGCTATCGTCATTGATATGTTTATTTATTGTCGTTATGAGTCTTAAATAGCCTTACTACATGCTTTCGACAAGCCAGACAAGGCCATGCTGCTATATATCCTGCCTATGATTTACTATGTAGGCTTTTGAGGCTTAACTCAGAGCTTTATTTGATTTCATGGTGATCTCGAATGACTCGATTCTCATCAAATTTTGACGCTGATCCTCAAATTCCTCAGCTTAGGAGTAATTCAACCCACCTCTTAATATTAAGCATTTAGGTGCTTATTTATGCTTTGGTGATGAAGATTTCAAGATTTTTAGTCATGTTTTTCTCCTCAAAAAGCAACAATCTTCAGAGGTTTTCTATGAAGAAATACCTTCAGAGTTGTTTTATGCTAAATTCTCTCAGGATATTTTTCTTGTATTTTTTGTTGTGTTTGATGATGAAATTTTTGAACGATGGGTATTTATGTGCTTTCTCGGATTTTTTCATTTGCCGATCCATTTATCAATTCTGATTTCGATCTTAACCGTTGATTGAAATAAGATCCCACTATCGATTTATGAAAATTACTTTGCATTCAAGCAAAGCAAAAGAAATCATTTTGAAGAAAAAGAAAGACTCAGATTTTTCTGCGCCAAACGCATTTTCATATTAAATTTCCAACTTTCGAGTTTCCGCTTTTAACCCCATTTTCAGAAATTTCTTTTTTATTTTGAGCCACGGCCTTCCGAACTTCTATTTTAGGCCAAAATAAATTTAAATTAATGCAATAAAATTAGGATTTTCGAAATTTCCAACATTGACATTTAATTCGGTGCTATTTTCTCGAGAATTAAGCTGAAGTTAAATTCTTAGGTTAATTAAATTTATAAACCCTAATTTTGACTTTTGTTAATTTTGGCTGGGGTTTAATTCCCCGAAAACCCTTATTATACTGTGTTCGATTTTCATTAGAATTTTTTGAATCAATACCCTAATTGTCACGTATCACTTGTGTGATCGATTTTTATTTAATTAATTTCATCGATTAAAATAAATCGATTTTTAATTAAAATTAATTAATAAATTTTGATCAAAATTAATTAATAAATTTTGACTTTCTACAAATGTCCCCTCGAACTCGTAAGCACATACTCTAAGAATCTGCCGATTCACCAGATGGGCCTTTAATGCCAATACGACTCACATGCTGCATCGCTCGACCTCGCATTTAATGTCATTCAAGATTAACTTCGACTTATCAAAGTCTAGCATCGATTTCATTTCTAGAGATTAATTTCTTAACGTGGGAATTTTAACTCTAGTTGACATGAATTTAAGTCATGTCGAACATTTAATGAAGCTAGCTCCAATCTCATGTGGATTTAACATTAACTTCACATACATTCAAATTAATCTTCAAATCCTCTAGGGACATGTCGAAAATTAATTTGCGATAGGTTTTAACATAAATTTAATGTTAATGTTACGGCTTATTAATTTTGACCTCCTGTGGATGTATAATTTTATTTTATATTTTTGAAATTTTTCTGCATTTATTTGGATTTTATTGCATAACCGAATGTATATTATATCCCGGTATAAAAACGGCTCTGACTCCAAGTACCTAGCTGCAATGAACCATCTAGAAGGCGCAGGAAAATTATTTTTTCTTTTACAGAATAACTAGTTACTTGATTACCAATTATTTTCTTTTTGTCCTACTACTCAGAAGATATTTCATTTGGCTTAATAAAATTGACAGAACAACCCAAAAGTTGCTCACATAATTCTCATCCCAATTTTGGGAAGTCGATGACCTAAAATTCCCATGATGTATAAGGGAATATTTTTTTGTCAACTTTTTACTTTGCTCAAGCGACCAAAGTCGCTTTTATTTTCTTATCCTTTAACCAATTTGCTTCATATAAAGCGAGTTGACTAAGATTTGACATTAAATTATTCCTCTTCCACCTCTAATTTTCGAAAGCATCAAGGTGGCCAAGTGAGCAATTATTTTTTAATAGCTTTCTTACTTGTCTTAAGCTATTGTCTCATAATTTTTTGTTTGTTTTTTAGTAGTATCTCAAAGTAGTGACATTTTTGTCTCGGATTTTTGAGTCTTCTTTCATCAAGTAAATCTCTTTATCCGTATCATTATGTGTTTATGTCATGAATATAGCCTGATAATGTCATGATATTTAATTCCATGTTGGCTCAAGAATAATCATGAAATTAACATTACGTAGGTTGAATTTGTTTGCTGAATTTTCCAGCTCAGTCTTTTGGACTTTGTGATTTTATTTCCTCTTTGTTACTTATCGGAATATTATGAAATTAGCGTGACTTATTCCCCTATGAATGTAGAGTACCCCAGTATTTTTCCTTAATTTTTGAAATTGTGATAGGCCTGTGAATCCATTTTCGAGTTACCTCGCTTTTTAAGAATTTCAGACTAAAATCGCAATGGCGAATGCTTCGCTTATCCGTCCAGAACGATCCACATATCAAATCGAAGGTATCGAAGAGGCCATCTTTTGGCATTGGTCTCTTCATGTGGCTTAACTGGTGAAATTTGGGTGCATCCATTCGCAATCAGCCCCAAAATGGTGAAATTTTAAAATTTCTACGAGAGTTTCCAATAATTCGTATCTAATTGCTTGTTTATCGTAATTCAAAGGATTCAAGCGTCACCGAAGGTCTTTGAGTTTTTTCTATAATGTATTATAGTCCTAACAATTTTTTCTATTTGCTTGTTTTGTCGAAACTTCTAGGGATAATAGCATTTTTTATTTGTCTTTGATGCTTGTTTTTGCCACGGTATTCGAGTTCGAGGAACGCTGCCTTTCTTGATGTCTCCAATTCATCAAGTATCATACCAGGGCGTGAATAATGGGTATACCGAATACCTCTTTTCCTGAATCGATTTATGGCTTTAGTTTAAATTTTAGCATCCATGTTCATCCCTTATCCTATTCTCCCTTCCTCTTTGTTTTAAATACGATCTCGAGTTATCTTAAGGGAGTAGGTTTCAAAGACTCATTCCCTCAAGCTTTCTTCTTTTGTTCATGAACTACACACTCATGCGTGAATTCTTTCTTTTTCGATCGTAAGGTGATAATCATGCGTAGGATCTCAACATTCACTTGCCACGGTTATTCCTTTTTTACTAGCGCATAAACTTACTTCACCGAAGAAAGGTGCTTATTGCGGTGTGTGATCTCGCACGTTCGCACTTGTGATAGCATGCCACGTGTCGTGACACGCCCATGTAGGCATCTCTAGGCACGATGATCATTACAAAGGTTTTTTACTCACTTACACCTAAAGATACGCGGTATATTCTTTAGGATTCTATTCATTTATCAATTAATGTAAGTCTATTGTTTCATACTTTTATCATGCTACTAAGTGTTCATATTTTTGGCTTTTCTTTTTCGTGGTGTAATGGCTTCCCGCTCCACCTTCTCCCGATCATACCCTTCCATCGTATTACGCAATCAAGCATTAACCCCAGCGGATCGCTTCCATGCTCTTTTCACGGGAAGCCGCGCCGATCTCAAGGTTATCACGCAGAGTACCTTCCGATCGGTCGGTAATGATTTAGGCTACGATCCCGACTTCTCTTACGCGACGCTTGTCGCCTTCGAGAACATCTTTTATTAGATCGACTTTACGGATTCGTTTCGCTGTAGACGCTGGCGCAGTCGGGCTATCCGTCAGCTTCTTCCTCGATGCTCATTCCGTTGATATATCTCGTGCCTCGCTAATGGGTGGGACGGGTTACTTCAGTCATCAGAGACTCACCACCGATCCAATTTAACACCATGTATCTCGGCTGCAGTGAGCTGCCCTAGGGCTGGTAGCCTGCCACGCCTCGCATGCTGAGTCTGCCTGCTTGCTCGCACTTCGAGGACCGCAGCAGGCTTCGATCGCGCGCGCCGCGCCACGAGGCGATTTTCAAAGCGACCAGCGCGGGCTTGCAGACATTAGGACTTACTTCGCTTCTTCGAGCGATCGTCTGAATGATCTCGAGGCTTTAGCACCTTTCTAGTTATTTTTTAGGTTTATTTTTTCATATATTGAGATGTTTTTCCCATTTTGATGTATTTTGGGATGATTGTTTTGATAGTATACTCGTATTTTCCGCTTTGTTTTCCTATACATTTTTTTTTGTATTATTTCTTGCACATTGATCCATTCCCTATTTCTTGGCTGAAAAGAAATACCTGTGGAGCATGGCTTGAAGCCAAAAGGCCCAAGCCGCTTATGTACCTCAAGATTTTCTCTGGGATCAAGCCAAACGAGTCTTTGTTTGGACTTTAGACTCTTTGTCCAAGAGTTTAACTGGTGTTTTAAGCTCTCACCGAAGAGTGTGTATGTATTTTGTTGGATTCGCATTGACGAGGGCGCTTGTAGTAGATATTTTAACTCTTATTTAGGAGACTATGGATAGTTTAAACTCGTGTCGAGGAGCATTGTTTACTACACGGCAGTATCGCCTTGTGCAGCTTACAATTCTACGGATCTTTACCTTTTGTCCTTCCCCGATCGGCTGTTGCATGCACTCCACTCTTGTTATAAGACATATCTCCAACCCGATAACCGCGACAAACTCTTTTCATAAGACAAGATTTACGATCGTAAAGACTTAGCTGCTACCGCATACTTTGTTCGCTTGCTCATCTAGCAAATCTAATTATGCAAATCGGGTGAATCCAAAGGCTTTTTCCTAGGTGTGATTTCTTCATTCACTATACCTTAAATGAGGGATTTGACTTCTAACGCGGTGAAAACTTCTCGAATTCGCACACCAACAATATGCGGGGGCGATTGCGCTGATTTCGCACGTGAAGTTTTGTATGTCTCTCAAATAACCTGCCTTACCAATATTACGCTGATAAGATATAAGTTTCTCGCGAGATTTCAAAGCGAAATTAAAATTTCAAGTCGAGAGCGGAGAATTCAACAAATCGGTCGGTCGCGTATATTTCGCTCAGGCGGACCCGGAGATAGTATAAATAATTTTAACAATATCGATATATCGGTATTTAGCATTTATTTAGTAGTAATATACGCTGAATAACACAACGGTGGGGTTTCGTTTGATATTTAAGCGCTGGGGCTAATTAACCGAAACCTAACTTAACTTAAATTTCTTCCCCTCTAAATATCCCACCCACACCACTATCTCCATCCTCATCCAAACCATCTTTCTCCCCTCCTCGCCGAATGCTCTCTCCATCCCCCTTGAAATTTTTTCCATTTCTCCATCGATTGTCGCTTAAAAATCGTTAACAGCCAAGGGATTTTTCTTTCTCATCATCCTCATCACATCTAGGTAAGAAAGCATCAAATCTTTCGAGATATTTCTTGAGTTTCCTAAAGAGTTGACTTTAAGGGATTTTGTTTGACTTTTAGATCTTGAATTTATTATGGCATGTAAATGTTATCTAAGCACGTATAGTGGATTACGGTGATTTTGAGTGATTATCAAGCTAGGAAAGTTGTTTAAGTCAAGGTCACTTTATCGACTTTTCTTAAATTAACTTTTAAATTGTAATACGAGGTTGTAGGACTTTAGTATAGTTGTTTTCGTATAGAATTGTTGGTCTGGATACGGATAGTAGTAGATTGGCCAGAAGTTTGGGGAAAGTTCGTGATAGCATTTAGTGTTTGAATTGAGGTCAGATGAATGGATTAATTAATTGTCAATTCCATTGTCGGATTGATTAGAATGTACTTAAAGTGTTATTGTCAGTAATGTTGACACCGAATATCGAGATTTTGGTACATGAATAATAAAGCATGCGTGAAAATAAAAGGTATACCCACCCTGGGATGGGATGACAAGTATGGTCAGAATTGAATCGCGAGACGCTGTATAACACTCGGGTTTATATAGACGCTAAGAGAGGCTTATTCTACAAAAATGTGTTATAATGTATAATTTTGAATAGGAGTCAGTACTCGGATTCAAAGACGGACCTAGCCATTATTACGTTTATCGGGGTTCGAGGTGAGTACAAATCTCAATTTAATGGGGACCTTCATATATATTATGTTATATATTTGACGTATATCTCGATTATTCTGGAGCATGTGTATCAGGTGATTATGATCGAGGCTACGCTAAGTAAACTTCTGATTTATGATTCATAATGATGAAATAATTGAGATTTTGGGTTATATTATGTGAGATACCTGAGATTATGATTCATATCATGATATTAGTGATTACGATTTATATCACGGGATGTTTAGAATATGATTCAAGGCATAGATTTTGTGCGACCAAGGCTGCAAGGTCAAGTACAATGGATGCTTCGATTGTTTTATGTGTTACTTCATGAGTCAAGCGATTTGACCGGGCGGTTTGGGCAAGCAAAGTATATCATGGGCCGCCTGCTGGATCCTGGGAGGCTCAAAAGTGATACGCATTATCGCGGGCGTAGCTGTCGGGGAGGATTGGTGTCGAGGCCTCATTCGACATGCTGGAGGCGTGATTCCTCATACGGTATTATTTGAGCGGATTCCCTATGTGTATTATTTCGGAGGCGATTCTCATGCGCTGTATTATTTGGAGGGCGATTCTCATTTGATGCCTTTTAGCGCCGAAATCAAGCTTCCCTTTGAATGAATATGCGTTTATTTATGACGATAAGCTTCACATGTGTATAGACATGAACATCAGATAAGAGATTCTATGTGAAGCCAGGGATCATATTCATTGTGTGGCTCGGTTGATGATAAGCATATATTATTTATATAAGTATTTAATACGTATATGTACGACCAAATTCGTGGTATTTATTCACTCAGCCTTAGTCATCTTTAATTTTTCTACGGGCGGACGCTTTTATGCCTAGGTTCTAAGAGGTCGGATCGTTGAGGTCATTGGTAGTTTCGCATCGATGAGTCAAGTAGATTTAAAGACGGTAGATGAAAGTGTAAGGGCATAGAAATTCTCATCACTATTTCCCTTTGTTGCTTCCATTTGTATATGTCAGACTTGGAAACAGATTTAATGAGGGGTCCGTTGTCATACTTTCCCTATGTCAGATTTTGACTCGTGGGTATCTTTGAGCTGTATAATTAAGGTGAATTTTTATTATGTTGTTCAAGCATTTTATTGTGTATGTCGTTAGTTCGTCTTACCAATTTATGGACAAAAGTGTATTTTTATTATTATTAATGTCAAATGAAGTCTTTTATGTTGTCATCCGATCGCGACTGTACAAAGTTTGCCGATTTACCTTAACCTCGGCGACCGACAGGCTGGTCGCTAATTCCTCCATCTTCCATGCCAGCTCCTTTTAGACTTGCTAACCACCTTATTTTTAAGAGTATTACATAGATTTTTGTTGAAAGCCTCGCCTAACATCGTCTCGGCAATACATGTATTTAATGCTACTTTTGAACTTGAATTTGCGACAAATCATGCATAGCTTATTATCAAAAGATTTTCCATCAGTTCGTAATAATACAATTTGCACTTATACCTCAGAATGAGGTCGGACTTAACGGCCACTTCTTCTTTCTTCCACTTAATAACGGGTACCGCTTCATCCCATTCGAGAAAGTAGTCGGGTCGAAAGTATGTAAACATGCCCCCACCGACTCCGTATTACTGGGTCCTACCATGTCTAATCCCCATGCATCGAACGGCCATGAAGTTCGCTGAAGCGCAATGGCCCGCGCCCGATGTATGAAATTTGCACGGAATCGAGATCGCCGGAAGCGATCGAAAGATACCCATGCAATCCTTACTACGGGCGGCCAATAATACCCCATTCTTTGATATGGAAACGAAGTTTGCTCTGACCGCGTGTGACGCCGTATTAATTCCCGAACGAGGTTCGCTCATTGCCTGGCCGCTTCAAAGGTCAGACACCTCAAAGCAAAGACTTCCCCGAATGATTTTCCTCGAATACTGCTCTTCGTTGAAGTGTATTTAATCGGGGCTCTTCATCAGATGCCTATCTTTAACGGACATCCTCTAGAGCGCTCTATAGAGCATCAATCGCGGGTCAGCTTCCAATCATTACGGGTACCTCGCGCGACTATTGCCATGGTCGCTTTCTATTTACCCCTTCTTCTCAGATTCTTGGGGCATAAACATAGCGCTACGAATTCATTTCTCGACAATGGTCACCCGTATTTCTTTCCCGGGAAAGAAGGATGAGGCCAAACCTACCCGACGGCTCCGCTTGCTTGTCTATTTTCTCAAGGCACGTATTTCTTTACTTCATGGCCAAAGTTTATCGATCAGAATAACTTTTGGCATACCTAATGAGATGGGATCAACTCGATTTTCAAACCTCAGATTCTCCCATACGCTATCCGACATCGTAATGCACTCCATAGATTTCAAATAGGTAATGCTCGATCCGGGCAAATGCTTTCTCGAAATTCTAGTAATGTTTTGATATTCGCCACTATTAGGAGCACTTATGACTTAAGGAGAAGGAATAAAGTAAGGTCTTATCAAGCGATAAACACGACTCCACCGCATCTTCTGGTACGCTGCCCTCACAAAGTACATTTTGCCATGGGAAGCAACTTTCTAATGCTCATGATGTCTTCGCTCTAGTAATTCATCACACAATTCCCACTCGCAGTGGTGGGATTTATCCGCTAAGAAGCCGCCAACACTTTTCCTTTCACTACTTTGTATACAATCTCGAACTATCAGCCAGAGATACCATCTGGCCAACCGATCTGATAAAGACTAGCTCGACATTACGCATCGATTGGATTTGGCTTCGAGATCAAGTTTACCTATACGAGCCCGAAAATAATGTCAGCTTTTTGTTTGGAAAATATCGCACAAGCATAGTTTTTCTATGGCACGTATTTGAGATCGCTTGAGTCGCTCCTGCTAAGCGTAGAAAAGTGAGTTTTCTTTACCTTCATCGTTTTTCCTGAGCCAAAGAAATTTATCCAACCGATTGTTCATGCGCCGTTATGTATAATTACGAGCGGTTTCCTTTGTACAGCTACAAAGATGTGTGCAGTGCTCATGATATGACTAATATCTGAAAAGTCAGCGGACACGCGTAAGATCCCATGTAAAGCGGTGCCCTTTCTTTATTAGCTTCGCTGGGGTGGTTCAGCATTTTCCTACAAGGGCCGATGGCAACTTCTGTGTACGCCAATTCTGCTTTGTAGACTTTTGAGTTCATGAATGTTACGAGGTTCTCGCTACCGTAACGGCGCTTAATTTTGGCCTCCGCCTGTGATCTCGATTCCATGTCTATGAACGAAGTAAAAAAACTCATCGACTTCCCCCGAGTGATCTCTGAAGCCAAAGTTTAGCGGGTTCATTTTTAGCGGTGTATCACCTCCTGCCTCTCGAACACTCACTCGCAGTCCTCAGCGGTCTTTCCCTTTGACGATTTTTTTACCACTCCAGATCGCAATACTCAACGTGCTTTTATGAAAAATACTAACATGTCATCGAATATTCTTTGCATGCCTCGGGATATGTGACACCGGCATTCTTTAGTCCAAATGGCATAACTTTTGTCGCAGCATTGGAGTACGGAAGGCCGGATCTTCACCACCGCAGACATACGATTTGATTGTACCTCCCCCACCACCATCCACGGCGTTAACGCTCGTGCCCCTAGCTGGCATCTATCATTACCGGTAATGGGTATGGAAAGTCATCTTCGACAAGCACATTCAAATTTCAAGTCCACGTATACCCTTATTTGTCCGCTCTATTCCGCAGACCGCACTATATTTCACAACCACAAGCCACAGATAAATTACTCTTTCAAGCCAACATCGACGAAGTCTATCGACTTCGCCTTCAACAGGCGTACCAAATCAGACGAAATCGCCGCTATCTTGCTTCGACGGGTCGTGAACCCTTCTTGACAAACGGTTGACGACGGCCACCTTAGGGTTTTGGTCCCGATTTCGAATATGTCCAAGCAAAAGACATCCCTTAACTCTATAAAGCTGGGACACATACTCACTTCCCTTCGATTCAAGAGTACGAGGTATTTCAACGCTGGTCCTCGTGGTCCTTTAGATTAATTTTTAACTCGGCCCACCGTGGCTTGGAGCATGTTCTCTAACTCGGGGCGCTACAATAGCATCTTCCGTTGTACTTTACCTCTTCAACCAAGTATGTGAGTTATATCTGCCCCACTTCGCTCTTTAGGTCGCCAAACCTTCTATTTCGAGAAGCGGGGGCTTTAAATCACCGATTTTAGGTTTTTGCGCTTGCCTTTTCTTATCAAAGTATCGCTGTCACTCTCCCGCCTGGTGATATCAAGTTAATCTCTTTATCGTTATTGGTATTTTCCTCGGGTCTCGCTGGCAGCGGCGATTGCTACTTTTATTCGATTCGCAAGTGGAAACGCCTCGGAGTGCTCTGGTTTTAACCGGACCTCCCTTTATGGCTTCTTCTCCACTACTGAACTCTGCTTTTTAGTTAGGTTGTGCACTTTGGCTGGCCGCAACTTCGGCTCATATCCTGCCTCGACCAGAGGTCATAAACCTTGGTCTCACGGTTCCATGCTCAACTTTTAGCCCACTCACTGCTGGATAAAGCCTTTAATTACAATGTCATCTTTTCCTACCGGGTCAAAGGTAGAGCAGTTCTTCTCTAATACTTTCATGAAGTTCATCATCCTTCTAGGAAGTGTGATCGGTAGCCTCGACTCGAAAGCATTTCTAAGGGGGCTTCTGCTTTCGGCTCAAATCATTTTGTTTTTCTCCTCGATAGTAATTTCGCCTCTACAAAGTATGATCTTCTTCGACAGAAGAGGTTTTCGCTAACTTTAATCGCTCTTTCAAAGGCTACTTTAAAAGATTTCTCGCATATCACGAACGGTCAGTGGAAACGCCATCGCATGGATCCATGGTCTTCCAAGACATCAGATGTGCCTCGCATCGATCACACGGAACCACGCTATAGTTTCCGGGCCTCCATCACAAGAAAGAAGGATACCTTCCCCGAGCTCTTTCTAACATTTCGACGGGAACCTCAGATCAATATACGGCATCATTGCATTGGCCCATCGAGATTCCTAAGAGTTTCAATGTTTGGAGTGGTAGGATGTTCACAACTGATCCTCCATCTACCAACATCATATCATCTCTCACATACATACCCGCATTACAAAGGGTCGTCATGACAACATCCTCTGGGGCGCCCTGCCCTGTGCTTTTAAAACGAAATCTCGAGATTATCCACGCCTGGCGCCGATCTTCTACCACACGAAGTTCTCTTTATCTCAGGCGAACACATCAGCATACCCGTCACAAAGAGTTTCAATAATCCGCCTACGCTTCCCCGCCTAAATTTTTTACCCAAAAGTTGTCCAGTACCTTGACTTTATTAGGCCGATTTGTGCATTTAGAAATGTTGTTGCTAAATGGCATTTTGTTTTCTTCCCAAAGAAGACGCTTCCATTTGTTATCCTTAAATATGAAGCACTTCTCTCTAGGATGACCCAGTACTCTGTGGTACTTGCAGTAATCCTTTTTTGTGCTTCTATTTGCTTCCTCAGGGCGTTTAGGCTCAGGCAGCTCTATGAGCTTGACCTTTAGTAACTCTTTGAACATCCTAAGTTAAAATAGATTATATTTAATGTCTATAGATATAATAAATGTCTATAAAATGATAAATAAAAAATAAAAAAATTGTAGAATGAATCAGTTAAAGAAAAGGGAATAATAATAGATAGATAGATTTTGATTTCAAATTTCAATAAGGTAAAGAGGTGGTCTTTCTTTAAGGGAAAAAAGAGCATGCATTCTTAATTCGAGAAACATGACAGATGTGTCCAAAGGCAAAAGATAATTGTACAAATGAATGTTTGAGAGCTCCAAGAAAGCAATAAAGAGAACAATATACATGAAGGTGCACAGCCCAACAAAGAATACTTACTGATATTCGTAATTTTACCACACATTCTCTTTGGGTTAGATGCAAATTTTAGATTGACAGAATCCTTAGAGCTCAACGCCCGAGGCCAGTGTATATACATTAAAAAAACAGTCCCACTTCCACTATCAAGCATTGTTGGTTCCATCATTCCTAATTGATAGGAATATTGTTATTTTTTTAAAATCTATTAATTGATTCTCATTTATTGAAAAATATGAAGGAAAAACTTGAATTATGAAAATAATTTGAAATCTCCTTAATATTTATATCAAATCAAATAATTTTATCTTTTTGGGATGAAAGGAGTATAAGTGAAGAACAGTAAAATGAAACATCAATTAGTGAAAGCCAGATATTATGATTTTTTTTAGTTTTCTTTTAATTTAAAAAATTTGGATTTTAATAGTTTTTTTTTTGTAGTTTAGAAATTATATTTCATTTCGAATTTATTTTTTAATTATTTTTTCTTGTTAAATAATAAAGATAAAATAAATTGACTAATGCCTGCTATATATATATAGTTTTAACTATTTGATCTTCTACTTTTCCAATACAGTTTTGACTATTATTTCTTTCTCTTAAATTGTGTATATAACTCTAAAATGACGATTACAAAATTTCAAGAAAGTATTTAGATATAGATTATGACAATTCTATTAGAATTAATAAGATTATGAGTATCCTGGATTATTTTTATAATAACTCTCAATTATGAAATGAGTTTTAGGGTGAAATACATGATATTTTAATAAGGATTTAATCTGTAAGAAAATTAACTGGATTCAAATAAAATTTTATGGAACAGATCGATTAACTTGACCCGTTTAATATTTATTAAAACTATTTTACGTATCGTTAGTCACCCTAACGAGTTAAGTTTATTTGTGTGTACACATGTAATTACATCGCTGGGATTATGTGGTGGAGGTATTGATGAGGAGTTTATCCTACATCGGTACATTAAGGATTTTTAGAGGAGTTTAACATGTTCTAAACCTAATTCCGATATTGCTGATTGATTTTTTTGGATAGATCAGAAGGCATGATTAGTTAACATATCATTAACCTACTTTATAATTAAGTAATTGACATGTATCTATAACATATGAATAATGAATTAGTTTGTGGAGTAATTGACATGTATGCATAATTTATGAATTAGTTTGTGGGTGCAAGTCCTTGGGTGAACCCCACTCATCATTTACATGATCAACAAATATTTGGTACGTGGGCTGTCATCCAGTGGCATGATAATACTTTCAAGTTCCACGTTTAATTGTTATTGCAAGTCGTAATCCATATCATGATGAATTGATGATGATGAGATACATTTTGAATAATTTTTTTTCATTCTCTATTTCTCTGAAGTCTGAACCTACATAGTATGCCATGATATATATGTATGTATGTTAGTCTCAATTAAAATGTAATACGTAGTACGTAGTATTTTTCAAACCTAGTTCCTCGAAAAAAATTAAGCTGCGTAGCGTGTTTGATAAATATGTATCTGCATGTCATAAACTATTTATCATACTAGATTGCATTGTCTAAATTGCATCCTTTCTTAATGACTGAAGTCTTTTTTTCGAGTATCTATTAACCATGGCCATTATCTTTTCAAATATTTTTAAAATGGTTTGTGACAAATCAAAATAAAGAATTCCCAAACATCATATAAAAAAGAGAAATAACGTCCCAACTTGACGAATTTTCAAAAATTGGTATAGAACTTGTTATACGAGTAGTGAAACTTCCAAGAGAAAGGGACAAGAGGAAGCATGTGCTTGTCTACATCTAAATTCCATACTCAGGCTTTGGTAAGACCACGCTTTATTCCCGATGGCTAAATTATGTACTTCTCTATTCTCTCACTTCTCCCATTTGGTATGCCTTGTTTGCAGTTAATCACAAAATAACGATCTGGGAGATGCATTTAAATTTAATCGATCCAAAAGCTTTTAAAAATCGTGACTTAAATTCTCAAGCACTACTTTTAAATTCCGCTGCCTCCTGCTACAACCTGCATCGTTAAAAAATAACATCAAAATACCACCAAAAGTTCCACCATCTCCACTCCACTAAATTCTAATTTCAACTTTCTAAAACAACTTCGCAATTTGCTCCACTCATTTCTTTGATCATTTCACCAATTAATATATGTCGTGTACAAATATAGTGTTTATTATGTCGGTCATCATTTCTATATCTAGAGAGATTGAAAGAGAAATAGAGGGGATTTGAAGACATAATTGTTTAATACAGAGTAATAGCATAAATAGTTTTAAGAGTTTTGCCGCACGGTACTTGCGCCTGCTCTGTTTAAACCAAGTAACTTAAAATTAATCAATTCATCATTTTTTTTGTTAAGTATGTTTGATAACTAAATTTTTTAGGGACTGAATAAATTAAGGCCTTATCAAAATCCTTAATAGATTTTTAAGTTAAAATTTTAAATTAATTTTTTTCTATCTTAACCAAATCAAAAGTGATAAAATTTAAATATATATATATATTTCTCCTCCAATAATTTTCTACATCTCATTTATCTCTCCATTATTATTATTATTATTATAAATATTATTTATAATAATAATACTAAAATAATAAAAATACAATAAATAAAAAATAATAATTAAAATGACACTAATAACAAAATAATAATAATAATAATAATAATAATAATAATAATGATAATAAATAAAACAATAATAATAAAAAATAATAATACAAAGTTAATAATAAAATGATAATAATAATAATAATAAATATAAATAATAATAAATACAATAATGATAATAAAAACAATAATAATAACTAAAATAGTAATACTAATAATAATAATAAAAATAATAAAATAGAAATAAACAAACATAATAATAACGGCAACAATAAAAATAATACAAATAATAATTTTAATAAATGAAAATAATAATAATTTTAATAAATAAAAATAATAATAATTTTAATAAATAAAATTAATAATATTAAAATTAATATTTTAATAATAATAATTGTAACGCAGAATCATTTTATTATTTATGAAAAGTGGTACAAAATAAACCCACCTGTGAAAATTTCTCAACGCATGCGCTTATCAAATCGAAAAGCATCGATCATCCAAACTATGGATCCCTTGCCGCTTGCCGACGATTTAAGTAGATGTCTTGCTTACGCCGAATTAATTGGTCTTTATATGAACTTACGAGCTCGGCTTGATTTGAGCTCGAATCGTTTTAATTGGATTTTGGATGAGCCTCTAAGGACGAAATTCTGGAGATGTGTCCTGCTCTCGATTGAACGATCGGTCCGAATCCTGATACGGTCCGAGCCGGGATCAAGGCTGACTGATCTCCACTATTTTGACTGATCGACTTATCGTAGTTTCTACAAATATGGAGCTTGGTTTCTAGTAATCAAGCTGATGGAAAATACTATGGATATACGAGTATAAATACAAATCCATAATCTGGGTGGATCTTTAAAGCTTTTACTACATTATATTATACAAAAATATATAATTACAATATACGAATGTAGCATTTATAAATAAGAAGTTTGAAAGAAATTCCACTAAAACCACACGCCTAAATTCACAACGAATTTGACTTCCTCTCAGCCTTCTTGTCAGCAATATCAATCGTAAGATATCTCTAATTGTCCACACGAGAAAAGCCGAATGTAAGAACCGATGATGCTTAAGAACAAGGTCAATAAAACTAAAAACCCCAAAATTTTAATTTTCGCCAAGTGGGGGGGCTTTAGGATTTTTTTGATGAAAAACTTTCAAAACTTATGTCATAAAAAAACCCTAAAGCTCATGAGTATAGCAAGTTAAAGTTAAACAAGCCCGAGCAAGAAAACCCGCAAGATACTGATTCGTTGACTCTATTAGTTCGTTAACACAATTAATGAGTCATGAATGAAGTTGAACTATTTAATTAGCTTAGTTAAATAGTAATTGAGTCAATATCAATAATCTTCGCTATTGATAAATACTAAATTACTCCGAACCAATTAAATAACTATTTAATTGATTCTATTTGTTCGATCGATATTCTACATAAATTGTAGAACCTTGTAATTGAGAAATACATTTCTCAATTATAGCTTCTTTTAATTTCATACATGAAATATAACTCAACGTCATCAGACATACCTTCTAGGCTTAGATAATAGTAAGTTGTATATTAATACACCGACCAATTACTATTATTATAATCATTAATGAGTAATATCTAAGAATCGCCATAACCCCTTAAATTATCATGGTGAACTCCACACCAAGAATATACAATTACTAAGTTGAACACTAAAAGTTTTGATAATCAAGATTTAAACCCAACTGGTAAATGAGTTGATACACAATTGTCGCAATCTAAGATAATAAATCTAATCAATTCTCTTTAATGATTTCAACACTTTACTGCCTCGACGATTGTCTTACAATCTTTGTGATTGCCATCTCTGTGTGTAGGCTAACCATGCTAAGCGTGGCCGCGAAACACCCGCAACTTTCTTTTACTCGAAGATGAATCGGTCAAAGATTTACGGCCCCATAAACCAATCAAGACTAACCGCGCGAAAGCCCTCGACATCTTCCTCAGATATCAAGCGGACGGACAGATCCCTCCCAATATATCAACATCTATCGCCACTCACCGCGTGACCCAACATATGCCGTTATAATCCCCGCCAAGTAGACGTTGTCATAGTCAAAGTACAAAGCTTGTATAACATGTATAGTCATATATCAGAAGTCTAAGAATCGATTTAACCTAAATTCTAAACAAACGCCATAGACATATATACATATCTTCTATGAATTGCTTTGGCCATACCACTCCCTCAAAACTAAACCGGCAGCCCCACTGTATCATCTAGTCCTCAGAGGGCTAACGTGATCAATCTTGATCACTAATCAAACACCATATTGGTACGATGCTTATCGCCCTAACTATCAAGATTCCACCAAGGCCTTGCCATCCTATGTTTCTAGGCTCAAGAGCGTAATTAATGGGCTCATGTTACCTCTCTGTAAAACATAGACTAACCTAGGGATTTACCTTTCACTCATCGAGGATACACTACATGTATATTATATGTAAATAGCAAACAAATATATTAAAATATAAGAAGCAATAATATTCAAATATTTGTTCACATAACACAATAGATACATACCGACCCCACTTAACCTAACACCACCGCGACATCCTGCCTAAGACCTATGTTCGCCGCATGTCACTGCATGTCATTCTCGAATTTAGTGGTGTTTAGTAGTGGCCTGTGATTGGCCTCTGCTTCTACTTTACATACTTTTGACATTACCTCTATCAAGATATCTCTAATCAGTGATACTTTCTCGAGTAAAGGCCGATCATGACAAGGCCGAGGTTCCTTAGTTGAGCTATCGCCCAAGATTGTCATTAAAGCAACTCCACCGGTCCTCAACTTAGGTACCACACCAAGTTCGTCACGAACTTTATCCAACATGCTTTTTGGGCCGGGCCGCACGCCGCGATGCATTCTCGCATTCTATAGACCGGCAAGAGTACTGCTTGAACTCCTCCAAGATATCGCTTCCACCGCTGAGACAAAATACATACCTGCATCGGGAACGATAGTCGCCTCTCGCTGCTTTGAAACCGCGTTGGTGTACTTGCCACGTTTAACTCTTCTTCATTCTCCCCACCTATACCAAGAAAGCATCTTTGTAGTTCTTCTCGAGTTACTCAAGATACACTTCACCGCAATCCAAAGTTGGCTTTCTCACCTAGATTAGCTTTTTTTTTTTTTGGTATCTAATCGGGTTACACTTTAAGGCATAAGACACATCAAAGCCCAAGCACAACATGGCATACATGATGGATCCTATAAATTAAGTCAGTAAGGTATGTCTCTTCATTCTCGTTTCATCTCAAAGACACTAGCTGGGACAATCGCTGGGCCGAAATAACTCCATGTCTCACGGGAGATTACCCTCTTAGAATTACTATGTCAACCTTTGCGCATCTATTCACATAAGTATCCTAACAAAGTCCACCAGCCTGCCTCGATCTCGGTGGATCTTTATTCCAAGTATATATTTCAGGTTTCGCCTCTCTAAGTCCTTCATTGAACATTTGCACGTACCTACTGACCGAAGCTTAGTAACTCTACGCTGCTTTTTCTCTCCAATGATAAGTATGTCATCTACATACAGACTATGAATGACACATAACTCCCACTTCTTACCTTCTTGTATACAAATATTCTTTTTTCGCTCTCGATTTAAGCCAAACTTTGATCGATTCATCAAATGTAGACCTAACCGCGGACGCCGCTAAGATCATAATTTTTGCAACTCAAGAGCCTCTAGGTCCTTGGTGATACATATAAAGCCTGAGGTCGTACTCATATACACATCTTCCTCTTAAATTTCCATTCAGAGCTGTATTATATCCATTTGCCATATTTCATGGGCTTCATGAAACGCAAAGAATGGCTAAGATTATCCGACGGGATTTAAAGATACCCACAGAAGTTTCGTCATAGTCCACTCCGTGAACTTTGCTTCAAACCTTTCGCCACAAGTCTAGCTTTGAAAACATAACAACGCTTCCTCGCCTTTTATCATGTTTCTTCTTAAATACCATTTACATTCATTGTGGCGAGTCCCATTTGGTAAATCCAACAAGTGACCAAACCTCAAGTACATAAATCCATCTCATATCAGTATGGCAATTTTCCATTTGTCACATCCTTGCTATTCATTTCTTCTTTGTAGTTAGTTTCGGCTCACACTTTCATTGATGAAAGCTTCACCATACCGCTCGTTCGTGGCGATCCCCGCTGATCTCCTGTGAGCCGTTCATCCACGCTTCTCGCGATCAAGAACCGGTCTTCTATGGTTAAGTTCCAATTCTTAGTGGCGCTATCGATGCCTCAGCGCTTAGATGCATCAACATTGACTTCATCGCCGAGCTTCATCAAGACGAACACCATTACTTAGTCCTTTCTCGAAAAATATTCCTTTCAAGGAATACCCCTGCTCTAGCAATGAAGATTTTATTCTCCCGCTTCGTGTAAGTACTAACCAATCAAGCTTCCTTGGTTAATCGGATTTATCGGATTTGGGGCGCAAGTTTATCTTTAGTTAATCTCTTAACATAAGCTTACAGCCCCAAATCTCGAGAAAAACTCCAACTTGGGAATCTTCCCAAACCACGGTTCATGGGAGTTTTATCTCACGACTGTTGGACATTCTGTTTCATTTCTCCTTTCTGACACGCCGACATACGCGTTCCCGCTGGAGCGAAGTTAGAAACAATACTACACTCTCTAAGATGAGTTCGAACTCGTGATTCAAATATTCTTCCACCTCTACGACCGAGTAATCTTTTATTGTCTTGTTCAATCGTTTTGTACTTCATTTTGAATTCTTTGAATTTCTCAAAGGACTCGTGGTTTCAGGTCTCATCGATACACAAAACCGTATCTACTGTGAAGGTCATGAGTAAATGTACGAAGTAGTTATAACCTCCTCTGCGTATGTGTTCATCGCCCACATACATCAAATGCTGCATATCCCCAATAAATCACTTGCCCTTTCATTTAAGCTGAAAGGCATTTTCGTCATTTGCCCAAAAGCCAAAGACCACACTTATCGTAGATGATTCATAATCGAAACCTTCAAGTATTTCCACCGGAGTGGAGCTTGATTCGGTTGTCAGCACGCGACTCTAGTCTCAAGAATGCCATGGTGTATGTTCTGCTTAAGGCGTTAGGCTTATTCCGCTTTAAGTTTATCTTATATGACTCATTAATCATGCTCCAAACGTGATGTACTATTTCAAGCGGGAGCGGTAACAAATACTACTCCCATTCCCGGTGATCCTAAATTATCTTATCTATCAAAATGAAAAACCATCATTATTCAAAATGTAAATAGAAATAATATTCCCGCAAACGTTGGTGTACATAAAACCGGGAGATAAGTTCAAAACAAGGCCCGCGAGGGTTTCTAAACTAATCGATCCTACCGAGGGCCGCAACTCGCGCCATTTCCCACACACGCCAGATCCATTTCTCTTCGAAGTCTTCTACTCGACTCTGAAGTTCCTGCATTTACAAATATAAGAACTACAACCGTGTCTAAGACCCACGAAGAGAATTAGAAGTTGTACAAACTTCACTAACATAATACCTTGAAGCCAAGTGCTTATTAAATCATTTTCCTATCTCGACAATTTCCTACAGCCGCCAAGTGACCCTCGAGTTTAATAAGGGGCGTATGTCATCCGGCAGAGACACTCTTTCCCTTCTCCGCTCTCATGAATGCCATACTAGAGGCAACGACAGAGAAGTCGAAGACCTCGTTCATATCCAAAAATTCATTAGCATCAACAATGGTTATTTGTTTATGAATCTCGGCAGGCTCGATCGACCTCAGACCTCGCTATAGCCTTTGACGCATTCCAGACATATCGAACTAAAGTGCATCTCACGGTGATAAAGAACTCTAACTTGGGTTTATTCAGACTCGGGCGATCTCGCACTGGCCAGCTGCATCCATCACCTCCTCAAGCAAGAATCGAATCGCCAGAGTTTCGTCATAATGAAAGCACGAAAGTTTCTTATTTCTCATATTCGCATTCTTCGATCTACTCAAGAGCTTCGATATATGTCATACGTGATATTTCATCATACGAGCCTCGAAACTTCGCTCCATCCGAGTAAAGTGATAAAGCACACTGCATTTAGAGAGTCCTTCTTATGCAATCCCTCATATTTCTTCCAAAGCGCATACATCAAGGTCCCTAAGGTCTTATAGGAATTCTTTATACAAGATATTCAATCTCAAGAACTCAAGACAACTCAACTCACGGTATCAATGCCTCGTAATTCTGTACCATCATACACGCACGAGTTAACGTATTCAAAGCCTGGGCCAACGCAATGAAATCACTTCAACATGATCCATCACGATCAAATGCAACATTGTAACATTCCGCCATCACAAAGGTGCCCACCATTTAATTTATCGCACAACTTTTAAAATTGGCTCGACATTGGCTTAAATTTTAATTCTGCATTATTACTTTGTTTTCATTTACTCATGCATACTAGCACATAATCGCTAATGCAACATGAAAATAAAACAAGAATGCACATCAAGATATAACATATGGCCCCTAGAATCTATTACAAGTATTTATCAAATACTAACATAAGTCCGACCTCAGACTTTGTACTTCCTCGGATCCAACCGAGTCCACTAAGTATCACCACCGTGAAATTATCTTCACATTTCACTTGTTGGCAATATTTATATACTAACCTATCTAAGATGCCTTTTTAAGCTTTGGGTAAAACAATAAATAAATAAATACAAGAAAATACGACTCATGTCATTTCATAACATTACGTCAAGCAGATCCAAAAAATAAATAAATGGGCCATATCTATACCTCCATTCCAATCACTATTACAAAATATATGATTTTATTAACTGCTATAAATTTAACTTAATAAATATTTTAAATTATGATTGAAATGCATGTTGTAATTATCAAATTAATTAATCCATGTAATTACACATATTAAAATTAATTAATATAAACTCAATTATCATACACATGTCAATTATAATTATTACCAACAATTATTAACCATATAAACGCAGGTTTCATTTATCACAAATATATTCTAAAAATACATTAAGTAAGCGAAATTGTTACTATAATTGTTATATCACTTTTAAATTAATTTAAAAAGATATAATATAAAGAAAATTAATTAATTGTCATCACATAATTAATTGAAATTAATTTAGTATTTAAAATCTAATACAAATAATCAATAAAAATGAATATAACTAGTCCCATAATTTAGGAAACCAAATAAGAAATAAATTGAATAGGTCTTTCAAAAATTAGCACAATGGATAACGGGCTCGGACGACCGAACTACGACGGCCGACCATCTTCACCATTTACGCCACAGAAAGCCATCGTCCGTCATTATTTTGCGTTAAATCGGGCCCGATCCGGCACCGACGCCGTCACCAGAAGCTCGCCGGAAGTCGGTCGGCCGATTTACGGTAATAATACCATATTTAACTCGGTTTTTCTGATTAATTTAATTCGCTTGTAAAATCGTTGGGAGGCTTTAATGATTTTCGCCAATTTATAAAATTCGAAAGCACATTAAGCCTTCAAATCAGTTTCAATGAAACCCGTCGCTCATTAAAATAAATTTTCATATTTAATTATTAATTAAAACAAATAAGAAATCTCAAAATTATTTCGAGGCACTTAGAAATGCAAAAATTATGAAATTTAATGGAGATCTTTTACGAGCTATCGGGTTCCGTAAAAATTAATCGTAATTTTAATTATGAAACAAAATCTATGTTAACAAAATATGATAATACATCATCATAACTTCAGAATACATGTGTAAATTAATAATTAAGAATATGGTGATTATTCTCATCATATATTTATCAATTAAATATACGAATAGCACTAATCAAATAAAAATCGATAAAAACAAACGAGATAAATAAATAATGTAAAGCAACTTTAATTTGCCTATGACGCCACCGATGAGTAAATACTACTATACGAAAGATAAATACAAATTCATAATTCCAGGGATCTTAAAGTGCTTACTACATTATTAAACAAAATATATAATTACAATATATGAACAGAGTACTTACAAGCCAATGGAAAGTAAATTCCACCAAAACCACACGCTTCAAATTCACAACGTGAATTCGACTTCCTTCAGCCTCGCCGCAATATCAATCAGATGATATCTCTAATGGCCCACAATCTAGAAAAGCCAATCGATGATGCTTAAGAAAATGTGTCAATAAAAACCAAAACCCTAAAATTTCTTTGAGAATTATCAATGGGCTACTTTCAGGTTTTTTTTTTATGAAAAACTTTCTAAACTTATGTCATAAAATTTAAAGTTATTTATATGTAAGTTAAACAAATCGATAAGAACCCGCAAGACAATACTCGCTAATCCCCTATTAGTCTGCTAAAGACACTAATGAAGTCAAGACGAAAGGTTAAACTATTTTAATTAAATTTTTAATTAAATAAATACGGTCAATATCAATAATCTTCGCAAGCTTATCGGAGCAAATACTAAATTACCTCGAACCAATTAAATAAATCATTTAATTGATTCCATTTGTTCAATCGATATTCTACATAAAATTTAGTCCTTGTAATCGAAATACATTTCAATTATACGCCTTCTTTAATTTCATACATGAAATATAAATTCACATCACTTTATGCTACATGAATCTTCTGCGCCGTATAATCTGTAGTTTTGTATAGTAATAATAATCGACCAAGTACTATTATTATAACGACACGAAAAGATCTAGAAATCGCCATAACCCCCAAATTATTTAGAACCCACACTAGTAATATACAATTACTAAGTTGAACGTTAAGTTCGATAATCACATTTAACCCAACCTGCAAAGTTCTAGTTTATTACACAATTGTCGTGAATGGCATATAATAAATGGAATCACTCTCATTGATTTAACACCGCTGGGTCGGACTTCACCTCTCGTGAACGGGATTTCGAGGGATATGACGAAAAGTGACTTCAGAGCCTGGAGCAAATCAGTTGTCTTTAAGGGGACTTAGCTTGAGATTTGGATTCACTATGATTCGATTTAAGCTCTTGAAGTAGCCGTCACTGCTTTCTACTACAAATGCCCCTTTAGTAAAATTGGTTGTCAGAGTAACGATGGTGGTGGCACTTAATTTAAGACGGGAAGCAAAGATGGCTTTCTAGCTTATACTACATCGGCCTTAGCAGCCTTATCGTCAGAGCGATGATCAAGATGAAGCGGATCGCTCCAACCTTGTCGACGATACTTCAGTCAACTGTATACGGGCCTTTAGTAGTAATGCTTCTACCGAATCTAGTATAGTGACCGAACGTTAAGTGTATTCCTATATGTGGAACTTGATAAACCAAACCGAGATTTAGCAGAGTTCATTCAAGATTTTGAATAATCATGCAAGTATTTACCTTTTATTCCCTAATATTCGAAGTTTGCTCTCGAGAAATCACTTTTATTTCCTCATAGATTTTCTTTCACTTGAAAATTATTGCTTATCCAATAATTCTTGATTGCCTCTTATTCATTCGAGGTGTTTTCCTTCAACCACCAAGTTGTGTTTTTGGCCGGGTGGTTTAAAATATTTAACTTAGAGAAATTTTAGTGACCGCCTCTGTATTTTCTCGTGCATTTTTTTGTGCTCATGTGGAATGCTATGAATTTCAAATATGTGGGGGGCATGATAAGTTTCTCGCTTAATACTGTCATTTCCTCGATCAAGTTGGTTTATTTTCGCATCACGATCTTAACTCAATTTCGAAAGAAAATCAACCGTTGAATCTTTTAAGAATTACTTTGCCTTCACGTAATAAAACGGGGAACCCTTTTTGTAAAAAAGAAGGTTCCGGATTTTTTTCAAGCCAAACACATTTTCATGTCAATTTAACTCCCCGGAGTCTTTGTAAAACCGGGTAATCTACTGCTAATTAATAAATTTGAAACCACTTTTATATTTTATGTATTTATAAATGCAGCACGCTAAATTTTTGTTGAGGGTGTTAAATCGGTAGGTATCACTTTAACTAAAACGGTCGAATTGTCATCGAATAAACTCGCTTTTCCTCATTCCTCCGCACACCAAACAAGCCTCTTAAGAGTGTAAATAAACAAAAAAAATCGTGATCTCCTCCCTCAGCGACCGAACCCCCTCCCTCTCTTCCTTGATTTTCTTTTCTCCGATTTCCTCCTCCATCTCGCAGTTTTGACCTCAAATTTCTTTTGGTAGCTTTCCTCATCATCCTCTTCGATTCAGCTGCAAAAAGGCCGAAACTTTTTGTGTATTTCTTTGAGTTTTAATTAAGTTAACTTCATTGACTTTTATGCTTTTCAATTTTTTCTTTCCTCAATTGATTCTTGGGCATAAATGAAGTTGCCTTTTGAGTCAAATTACGGTTCACAGAAATCAGTGACGCTTTTGCTATCGCCGACTTTTTGGAATCGAGTTTGACTGGTTTCGGGGTTAATATTTCATATAATTATTATCTAGGCCTAAATTATAGTATAGAGACGATAATAAACAATTTTGGGTGTAGTTATGAAAAAGTTGGGTTTGACTTTTGGGTTGATCTTGTCAAAACATGTTAAAATGATATATACTAGATCCTATTATAGCTGCTTAAAGGTGAAATTATGGCTTGTAAAGTTGTCAATTTAATATATTAAATTAGTTTTATTAGTTTCTGGGGTAGTAGTCAGGTTTTTGGGATTAGTAGTCGTTAGAGTTGCCGAATTAGTTTGCTTAATCGATCGATTAGGAATTGTTTAAGGTGTTGTGATTTGGGTTAGTATACGAAAGTCAGGAGCCTGGGATTAGTTGTACTTTGCTTAGTTTATCGTTGAAGTTTAACTAGCATTTCACCTAAAGTGGCTAAATGGGTACTAAAAGTTGCTAAAAGATAATTTATAACAAAATTAGTAAAGTAATTGGACTTTCATGTTTTGTTTAGACTCGAACGCGAAAAGCCATGATCGACGATCGCTTCTGCCACTGCAATTAGCCAAAGGGATTTATCACCGCTTGATAAACATTATTTATGTTTTAGAAAGATATTCAGAAATCATTAACCTGGTCATATAATGCTGGTCGAGCCGGTGTGGTCAGGTTTTGTCGTGGTTGATATGTTCGTATGATGTTTATCAGTTGGTCGCGGTTAACATATGTAGAGCTGGCCCACCATATTAGAATGCTGGGTAATGCTGAGTCGCACGAGAGGCCGCCAGTAGACAGGGTGTGTTTTATGATATCAAACAACGGGCGAGCCTCGGGAAAAGATATGATATTCTACATGCACAATGAGTCTGCCTAAAGACATGATATTGCGCTATGTTACGCGAATTTCACCGGAAAGCGGCAACAACATTATGTAAAACGCCTACAAAGTTATTATGATCAGGTCATTAATGGGCGGATGCCACAGGTCCGAAATGCCTGGCCATGTCATGGTCTCTGCTTTTCCTCGTGGAGTTCCTCATGTACCTATCGTTATAACCGGCCAGATTGAGAACTTATGTATTTTGCTCGCTGATTATAGCGACATGCTATTCTCGGGTATATCATGTAGAATCACGTAAGTTGAGTCCCTTAAAATGTATAGTCGGGAATAATGGTTATTACTACCACACGCCATTTAATATCAGTTTATTCTTTTACCTTATATATACATACTCTATCGACATACGCCTTTATTTGTCAGTTTGCACTCATCTCTGACGCTGATAAGTTACCACTGAAAGCGACACGCTTCCACTCAAGTTCGGCCGAAATTTACCCCTTCCAACCTCCAAATCGACAAGGCCTTTAAGTGTAAGTCGTCGAAGTTCGCGAGTGCCGGTGATTTTATCATGGTAGACGCGTTGTGACCCCGCCTTTTCGCTCTCACTCATTTTTCTTATACCCAAATTTCATATTTGTTTCTCAATGCTGGAAAATGTATTAACTATTTTGGCGGAGTATCTCGTTGTGGAATTTTATGAAGCCGCATTTTTGGATTTGCTTTTTAGATACGCCACAACAGTTAAACTTTGTATGGTGACGCTGGCTGAACTATTTTACTTTTATCAAACTACTGTGTTCATCGATTTTCAAATAGGTTATTTTCGCATCAAACTACTCCATTTTACGACCGATATATTGAAGTAATAACGACTCCAACCTCGGCGCTGCATAAACTCGAGGTATGGTCGCGTTAGCGCCTTTATTTTAAATCCCATTCTTTCTAGAGTCTTCTTTATCGAGCCATTACGACTTAAAGAACTCCCATTCAAAGTTCTGCATGGCCAATTTTAATTAAGTAAAATTAGGAATTTTTTTAGCATCGAACTCTAAATTTAATGAGCATTTAATTCGGCTATTTTCTAGGAAATCCTTTGTTCGCATTTATGGGTTTATAATAACTTTAGGTTCGATCGGTAACCCTAGCCACGGCATTTCTTCAAAGGGCTCGATTTAATTAATTTGATTAATTCATTTTAATGGTTTTTTAATAAATTTTCATCAGGTACAGATTGCCCTTATCGAACAGATATATGTGGTACGTGGTCGATTCGACCTAGACAATGTCCATTTTCCAACATGTATCAGATGCAAAGAAGTTTTACTTCAAAGACGCTGGCCGCTTCCATGCATAACCGGAGATCCATTTCGGCTACGACTTATCGGACGAGCAAATATAAGGTTGACTTTGCTGGCGAAAATTTAGTATCCATCATGGTTTTGCTACCTCTCCCTTGGCGGAAGTTCAGAGTTGCGGATCACCATGTTCCGAGTTGCTACAGCTTGTATTTAAGTGCTAACTACGGTCCTTGGTCATCGTCTATGTCATTTAAGGACTTTAAAGGATGACCAATTACTGGTAGGGACTTATCATGTTCATATGATCACGATCCTCGTCAACCCCTCGAATTTATGTGAAGGTCGTACTCATTTCTGTGATTTATTATGACATATTTGTATGTCACTTATCCTTAATTAAGCCTTCTTGTATTTAAACTCGATTTAATGAAGATTTTTCATTGATGGATTTAATACAACTCACGCTGAATCCCATTTAGTTCTCCATTTATTGTAGAAAATTAAATCATTTGGGGTTTATTATTAGTCATGAATTTATTATACGTTAAGTTAATCTACTTAATTTCGACCAGGAGGATTTATAGGAATTAATTTATTTGGGATTTAAATACTGACATGAATTTATTACATGTCATGACTCCATTTAATTCTTCATTTATTGTGAGAACTAAATTATTTAGTTTAATATTAATAATACGAATTTACTGCCATGTTAAGACCCATTTAATTCCCTTGATCCGTAGCGATTTAATAAAGAATTAATTTATTCGGGTTTTCAGACATTATTGAAATTTGTTGTCGATAAGACCCCATTTAATTCTCGATCCATCGTAAGTGACTTTATTGAATTTTTTAGAAGTTTTAAGATTTTATTTATCAGATTTATATTTATCTAATTCCTATAGATTTAATATAATCAATTTTTTACAATTTTAACATGAATTTATTAAGACAAGCTTGAGCATATTTAAGATAATTAATCTTAATCCTCATGGATTTTAGAATTAAATATCTTAGTTTTAGGATTAAATCTTATATTTTTCTTTGGTTTTCGGCCAATTTGGTCCTATTTTATTTAACTGAAATATTCGTGATGTATTTTCAGCGAAATTTTTAATCATCTCCGCCTACGATATATTTTCAAACATAGTCTAGATCGCTAGTTCGCTTTATTTGGATTCGCAAATATGCGGCCTACTTGTCGGTGCCCATTAACCCTAGGGTTTTTTGGGATATGAGGTCTATTGTGCTTATTTAATCACGGACGAGAGGTAATCAACATTCACCAATTCTCCCCCTCAAGGCATACCGAGGTGAAAGAGTGGTCTTCCTCTTTTTTGTCTTGTTTTCTTTGCATAATTCGGTACGATGATTATGTAATCACTCACTAATGTCTCCCTTTTATTTTTACAAGTTTTGAGCTGAGATTTGTCTTAAAGTTTTCAACTTTTGTAGAGAACTTGAAGAATTTTGCATAAAGCAAGTACTTTTGCTACTTCTTTGCACTTTGAGTCTTGAATATGTATTTTGATGGCTCTCAACATGTGTTTAGATGTTTATACGATGATTCCTATAATTAGATTATATGATCTAACATAAAATCAAAACTTTAGTATTTTGATAATCATGTAGTTACATAATAACCTTAGGATTAAATATCTTTGAAATAAGCCTTTGCTTGTACATGCTTATACATGTTTCCTTTGATGCTTTGAACCTTTTGTTAAAATCAAATCGTATGTAAAATAGTAAAACTATCTTTTTAATTTTTTGATTTTGGATTGTCAAAATGTGCTGTCAAGTAAATTGTCCATATCTTTTTAGTCTATTATCCTGCTTGTGACTTCTATACCGTTGGAAAGCTAACGGATATATGGTCATTTGACATATAGTAAGCCTCCTAACTCATTCCGAACTCGAAGCTACGGGGCTTTGAACTTGCTTCCTGAAATTCTCCCTGCTTTTCTCCAAAGAACTTCGAGGAACTATTTCTCCCGCTTCGAACTCCAATTGGGCTGAAATTTGTCTTCACGCATTCCTCCGGAGTCTAGTTTATGGACTATTTAGTGTGCTGTTCAACATCCTAAGACACGTGTGCCGATTTTTTTAGCATGTTACTTTCTTTCTGCTTCAATTTTGCATCCAATGCAGTGTTGGCCTTGCATATAGTATTTGACTCTAGGAACTTTTATTTCATGCATTCCTCTTCCCTCTTTCCGATGCTTTATTACAATCAAATCTCTATGACTAGGCTTGATTTATTTTTGCTTGCTTTGTAGAGAGCAATTTAATGACACGGTTATCAAACACTTGTTCTCTACCATAGCTACATGCCTGCTTCGCTTAATCATAGTTACTGGATAGGCTACCAGCATAATACTAGGCTGATATTGCTACTGGGTCTTAGCTTAATTCTCGGAAGTTTTGATAGAATTTAGTTAGTAAGAGGACGCCTTCTTTACTTATTGACCACTTGCTCGAATCGCTTTTATTTCTATTTTTCACCTTCTTGTCTTAGCACAATCATTGGTTTACGGACGCCATCGCGTTAACGCTCCTCTACTTATTTTGCAACCTTCTGCCTCGTGTTGTCTTTGACTCTACGCCAGACTTTTTTGTTTTGATAGGCCGACGCGAAATGAGACGATCGCTCCTCATACTGCCACTCGCTATAACGCTGATACTCATTCATTGAATATGGACGGGTGCCTTCGGGACTACGTAGTCCTCGAGGTTGCTCATCCTTCAAGCAGCGATCACACAACTTTCTTATGCCTTGATTTGTTTTACTTTCATGCTTTGACGCTTATCATATTTGTCCTTTACTTTATTTCTTTCGCTTTCAGCAAGCATGGTTACCTTTTAAGACCACTCAAGGAGAATTTTTCCACCTTACGATAGCTGGGTCTTGGTGAACACAAGTGTTACGACCTTAGTGGCTCATACTCCGCTGCATGCAGGCCGCACAAGTGTCGCCTTCTGCTTTCGCTTCATCAAATTCAAAGAGAAGTTGAGTCGGCCTTCCCCGCCAAGAAAGGTTCTTCATCTCACTGATCAGATCAAGAGTCTTCCGAATCTGCCTCGTGGCTTTCATTTTTGGGCGTGATGAGATATCTACCGGTCGCAGTAACGGCAGGGCCTTTGAGGATCTTTTTCCAGGGTAAGTTTGACTATATCACTGTTATTTGAATGTAAGCATGCATCACCTATCAAGTGTGTTATGCTTACTAGTGTTTGTCTCACTCCTTAGTGATTTAGGGCTAAGATCCTAAGGCTTCAGAGTTCCCGCCGGTTATCACTATTTAGCTATTCAGCCTCCGACGGTAGCCCCTATTTCTCGCCATCGCTCTTAGAACCATTCTCTTCGGCCTTACGAGGCTATGTAAGCTGAAATTCGAATCGAGTACCTCAAAGGTGGCCTCGCCGAATGTCCGTAATTGCAGATCATCTACGTCGAGCCTGGCCCTGGAATTCTCACGCATTAACTGCCTGATATCATGAGATCTGCTGTGCATTCGGCGATGAGGTTTCTACAAGCGGCTTTTAGCCCGGCTGGGTTGTGTTTGTTCTCCCCGCCGAGCATCCGACCTTATCCGTGCTGTATTCAAGGTGGCCGCCATACACGGCTCGAGGGCTAGTTTGGCACTTCCCGCTCTCGCCTGTATTTATAGGAGTTTATCTCTATATCCCTTTATGAAAACCCCTCTCCCCGCTCCTGAGTGCTTTCTTGCTCACTTTGGTCGGATTGGCTCCATTTGCATGCTCAAAGAGATACCACCAATTAATAGATCGGTCGGCCCTCGATGACGAGATACGATGAGGCAAAGCGCAAGTGTTTATGCCTCAACAGCACATTATCTTTTTACGCTCGTGCCCATGATTTGAAGGCCACTCGCCTCACTCAAGAAAGCAACCCTTCTTCTACATTTATCATGCGAGTTAGCCTCCGCACTCCAAGCAGAGTGTACCATCAGCAGGTTCGGAGTTCAGAGTGTAACCTTACAAATTCCTACCGCTTTCCTCGGTAGTCAGGTCATACTCCTACTATTCCTGGCCTCAAAAAATAGCACTATGGAGTCAAGGTTGATTTAGCCACGGGTCTTAAATTTTGGCGCATGTCTTTTTATCTGGGAGCCCGCAAACGGTCATATTTCCGCAACACTTCTCCCCACAACCCTCCCTGGGCTTATAGCATCTGGTAATAAAAGTGCTCTTCCATCCGAGGCTCCTCGCTTTTGCATCTATGAATTACGGGAGTGCAGCGTCTCCCCGGCTGTGTCTGCCCTCCGCCTGGTTTTCCAAAATAAGCTCGGGCTCTTCCAAGAGAAATCGCTCTAACAGAGTTGTGGAGGATAGAGACTCAAAGCATCCTGTGGGCCAAGTGACTTCTCTTCGTCCCGCTGGTCTGCGCGTGTTTCTCCAGCTGGCTGATTTCCCCCTAAGGAGTTATTCTTCGTGTTCCCCGATAACGCTATTGTGAGACCAGTATCTTTTCCTTCTTTTGCATTATTACTTTTTATTCTTCTTTGGATTGACACCTACCTGGGAATCTCCCGAGCGTCTCCCTATCACCGTGGTGCTAATCACGCCCACCGCCTCTCCGACACTTACTATTGTACAAGGGCAATGTCATTCTCCCACAAGGGTTTCTTCTCTCGGTCCCCGCATATTTACCTGCCTCGAGGGTTTCCTCGAGTATTTGCACTGAAAGAGGAAAGAAGCGCTGATTTAAGACTTTCTTGTCCTCACTCGACGGGCCAATTATCTCGACTTCTTGTACTTAATAAGTCGTAGGCTTCTTTCGTAAGGCGGTAGATTTTCGACGCAACATCACGCCATTTCCCCTTACGTAACTTTACGAGGAATTATGTAGGCTTCTCTCCCGAGGTAACTTTTCGTGATCGACTTCATCAGTGAATGCAGGTCTGTATATGTGAGAAGCCGACAGGAAGTAGTCAAGGCTGAGACATCGCGCTGTAGACCTCAAGGCCCGTGTGTTCATGAGTAGGTCTATCCACTGGACATCTCGAGACAAATGGGTACTTCTCAACAGATTGACTTCTAGAGAAAGAGATCAAGCAAAGCAGCCTTTGGTGTCACCCATTTACTGGCTGACGATGTTGCTGACTCAGTCTTGTAGGACTATTGTAGTAGCTTTGGCTTTTAGACTTGTCTCTACTTCTTACATTTCTTCACACTAACGATCGGATTTCTCATTTTTTCCACGGTTTTGCCTCGCTTTTAATGCATTTTTCTTTTGATAATTGTTTTATTGTTACTGCTTTTATTTTTATGCTTTTGCTATCTTTTAGCTCAAACTCTTTGTAGGACAACATGAAAGTTATTTTAGGTGCTTTTATTTTGCCACGGTTTTGTCTCAGATTGCCGCTTACGCACTTAAGGACGTTTGGGGATTAAGCCAAACGTAGTTCGTGGGTTCTCGGCACTTTATCCTCATATCAAGGGAGTGGTCAGCGCTTATCCTCATGCTCGGGAGGTTGATGATTCGTCTCGCCCGTGGGAGAACATTTTATCACGCTCGAGAGCGTGGCTGATAGTTTGCTTGTCTCAACGGCATAGCTGGGCGCTTATTCTCTCGTGCATGGGAGGTTTCAAGTGACATCCTTATTTTCGTGAGAGTAGCGGCAGCTTTATCCTCGTGCTCGTGAGGGCTCGCGCTTTATCCTCATGCTCAAGAGCACGCGGGTAGTCTATCCTCATGCTCGTGAGAGTTTCGGGTAGTTTATCCTCATGCCTACAAGAGCGTAGCCAGCTTATCCTTGTGCCTAGCGAGGCTCTCGAGTATACTTTGTGAGTATTTGAACTCGGTTTCGAAGCACGCGCGATCTCACCCTTTATTCTCGATAGTCTCTTGTTGAGCTTCAAGTCTCGAACCCATTAATTGCTTTCACGGGCGTAGGTGTCATTGACTTAGGTATTTCAGCATCCGTCTTCGAGGCAAACATTCATTCCATAATGTCCGCTTCATGAACGCATTTCCTATATATCGGGGTCGCCTGATGCCTTTTGAGGAACCTCCTGCCTAGAATGTCATTTGTCGATCGCCACCTGAGTATTCCTATAAGGTCTCCCTCATGAACGTAGCGGACTTCTATTTCATCTACCTCCTCGGTGGAATACGCACGATCGTGACGCAGTCTTTGAATTTATGCACCACTTCCGCTTTTACTTTTCTCTCACTAATACGCACGAGAGGCGGTCATGGACCTTTCCTTCATTACCCTGCTGACGTAGGGTTTTTGTGTGCTTATCGATACGGGGCGTACCCCGCTGGGTATGTTCGCCTTGTTCCTCTATGTTAAAACACGAGGCATAGCTTCTTCTTCCTCCGGGAAGTTCCTCCATAGTTTTGAGGTCGGCATCTAAAGTCTCACAAGATAGATTTTCTTTGAGTCAGTTGTAGCCTGGGCCTCAACCTTAGGAAGAAGTACTTTCTTGATTCTTCGAGTCAGAGTTTTTACCAACCTCTATGTAAATGTTACCACCCTCTCGATTAGAAATACGCAGCTGCGGTTTTTGAGGTATATTTCAACCCCATGGTCAGTTCTCGATGTGCCATCCTTCTACCTTAGCATGTTTCTTTGGGTATTGCTTAACCCATGCATTTTATCAGAAAGCACTCGGAAGTAATTGTTCCATGGCTCGATCTTTGAAGGATCATAGTCACTTTTAATAAGGTCATAAGCTGACCCATAGTTCATCGCCTATTTTCGGGTCCTTCGAGGTGTCACAAACCATTAAGGCTTATGCCGCCATATTTTCGGTCGAGCAGGTGTAGTCAAGCCTTTGAATGGTTGAACTACATCTTCCCTCTACTCTCAGAAGTCGGTGATAGTCACGAGGGCGCCTCCGGGATTTCGGGGCGGGATTTCCTTTCTTACGCCGATTGCCTCTTTTCAGAGTATTTGGATCAGCAAAGCCGGATTCTTCCATTGAAAATGGGCTTCATCCGCCTTTAACCATTTTCATATCCCATCCCCGCAATACCGTGCAATCGGTGAAGACGGCGGACATCATTGCCGCTGCGAGTCCAAGGCCTCGCTAATAGATATTATATATGACATCGGGCACCGATCACACGGAACTAGGAGGTCGCTTCCACCCCATATCAAGTGCATTTACTTTCCGAGTGTTCACTCCCCCCGCCTCAAGTTAAAACCTTGATTATAATGTGACTATCAGAACTCTTCACTGGTATGCCCAATAGTTTCAATGTCCGGATGGGGAGGATGTTTACAACCGATCCTCCATCTATCAATATTCGCATATATCTCGCTTTCGAATTTCACGTACCGACACATGAGCTGTTTATCATGAAATTACCTTCTTGTAGTGCATCTTCAATGCTGAACGCGATGGCCAAACTGGGGTTACTGCCGTGGTAGCATCACCCTAAATACCGTCAGAATAGCCCTACGACTTCAACACATATGACACGCTTGGCCTTCGACGTCCGAATAATCGGCCCATACTTTTTCAAATATGAGTTTACTTTTCCAAAAGTCATGAGGCACTTAATCTAAATGGCGGTGATTTTAATGCGGTAGGATTATATGGTTGGAAGAGACCTTGACCACTTCCCGTGGTTATTCACTACTGGAGAAAATAGTTTTTGTATATTGGAAAGAAAATGTCACACAAATGTCACACTTATATCAGATCGATCAGGACACCTCTCTACGCTGTAAGGCGAAACAATTAACCGTAAAATTTTCGTGTCAAATTGGACCAACGATACTGCAACGTTATAGCGGCATTATACACTTCGCGGGAAAACCTTAGTGTCGACAGTGTGGCGTTCCTGACATTAGAATTCAATACGCAAAAAAAATGTGAAAACAATAATTCGTTGGTAAATTATTACTATAATAGCAGTTGTTTGTGAATTAAGGAAAAGTAGCGTGGTCAATTGTAATATCGCTTGTTTAGAAAATAAAAGAATAAAAAATTATGTTTTATCAACTATAATGTGATGTTCCATCAAAGACTTAATTTGCAAATGTTAAATTGGCAATTATTTTTTTATTACAATTACATTCTAAGACGTTATGGTGGCGTTAGTTTTAATTCTAAGTTATAACGTCACACAAATGTCATAGAGTCTTTTAATCTAAAGATAAATTTATAATCTTTTGTTAATTCTAAGATATAATGCCGCATAAACAAGCCATGAAATCTTCAAACACAACGTTATAATTTAATAAATATGATAGTCAGAAGTGCATGCATCAAGCATGCCAAGCATTCAATTTGTAGATACTATATGGCGGGTATGTGAGATTTTACTAACATGTTTTGCATTATAAATCGAGATGCTCACAACTGTGATTAAAGAACATTTTTTTTCACAATAAAAAATTGCACCCAAATGCCTCCAAGTAGTAAATATTGAATCCATTGATCTCGCCGAGTTTTGTTAGTTGCTTATTGGAACCTACAAGTCCTTGATTTGTAGTATATACTTTTTATTTTTGATAACGAAGTTTAATTTTTGTAGTTATATATATATATGTCATTGATGATCAGAAATACCCGAACAATTTGCTTCAGATGGTGTGGGTTATCACTCTAAGTGAATTTGCAACTAAAGTCCTAGAAAGAGTTTTTGATGTGAAGATTGAAAGGGCACAACGAGAATAATGAAGAACACCTTAGATTCTTTACCGACGGGTGGCTTGAATTTGAGCAAGCAAATAACATGGTATTTGGCGAGTTCATGCAATTCGATATGTATTAGGAACTCGGTCCAGACCACATGACTACCTCCTTTCGGGCCTACATTTTTTGTATCTATAGCTGGGCTAGAACCTAATACCATGTCAGGATACTTTAATGTTTGAATAAAATGTTATGTTTTTAATGAATTATTTTTAATTTGTTGTCAATAACAATAAAAGGTTCTCAAATTTTGACATATCTCGCGATGTTCTATGTGTAAACGAAACACTAACGCCACACAAATTATCGGAAACAATTATTACAATAAGTCAAAATATTATATATAACGCTTAACTAATATATTCAAGCAAATAAAAGCTAGCTTGTACGCCGTTGTTTGACGCTTTCTAGTTTCTAATGTCATAATAACTCAATAATCGTGTGAATTATATATAATTATAAAAAACTAATATAGATAAAAGTTTATTAATTAAAATAAAAGATATTTCATGTAGACATTTTTTGTTAATTGGAAGTTATGAAATACAAAAATAAAATACTTTTGATATTAATGTTCCAAAAAGAAACTTGAGGAATAATATTAATCCTAATCCAAAATAGATTACATTAGTAGAGCCAATACAAATAGGATTACCAACACAATTACAACAACAGCAAGAATCTTAACTAATCTCTCAAATTCAGTACTCTAACATCATTTTTGTTACATTTTTTAGAAGACCCAAGATAATTGTATTCTGGCTCTTTATTGAACAACGGATCGTTCCATCGATATATCTCCACAATTCAATGTTAACCTTTGACACTTTAGAAATTCACCACCATTTCCAATGGTTATCGATTTTACAAACTAATCCACAACGACACCTTACAATTTCTATTTTCTTCCATGCCTTCAGAGTTTGAAATTTTTTGACTATGAGACATTTTTTAGAGAGTAGAAGTATGAAATAAGAGAGAGAGAAAATGTGAAATGGTTGAGGTTAAATAAAGTAACATTTCATGAATTTGGGGAGAAAATCAGATTCAAATCAGATACGATAAATATGACATTATTACTTACGTGATAAGTGACGCCATTTCTTATGTACGCTGATTATTGTCTTACTCGTGTTAATACATGAATGCCGGTGACTAATGTATACATTCAAATAAATTTAATTACATGATTTACAATTTTTGAATGAAACGTCACACAAATGTCGGATAACAAGTAGTTTCTATTATTCTTTCATTATTTAATATTTATACATTTTAGATATAAAAAGTTTTATATTTTATTTTAATTTTATAATCTATTATATTATATTTGATTAATTATTTATTTATATCGATTCTAATTCTGCTACTTTAAACACCACTATAACGCTAGATTCAAAATATATTTGATTACTTGTTTATTTATATTAATTTAATTTTCATACGAAACGCCACTATAACGTTACATTCAAAATATATTTGATTAATTGTTTATATTACTTAATTTTACGTATACTCCTTCATTTGCGTGACGCCATGATAATAATTACATTTCGTAGTTTATCATTCTTCATATTAATAAAAATCCAATTCATCAAATCTCTATCCGCCCGCGATTTCTATCCCTTGACCATCTTCAAATCCCGACCCCTCAAAGCTATTCCCATCCTCGCCTCCTCAACTAATTTCTCAAAGTATCAAAACCCTAACTTCAAGGTAATTTTCTATTCTACCAACTATCTATTAAGCCCGAAACTTGTTTAGGTTTAGTCATAAATATTTTGCTGGTTTAATTACTAATGATAGTTTGCATGTATTTTTTAATTTTATTTTGTTAATTTTGTCTTAATGCTTGACAATTTTTGTTATTAGTTGATTGTGAACTAATTAGGATTTCAATGGTTTTTTTACCTAATTATTTTGAACTAATTACCATTTCAACTAGTTATCAAAGTTATTAGTGTCACTAGAAAATTTTGTTGAGATAGAGTATAATATTTTTTGTGAAGCTATGTGTGTTAATTTTCCAGATAGAGTATAATATTTTATCTTATTGAAATTTAGTTACTACGATTCAGTTAATCATCTCCGTTGTAAAGAAACCCATAAAAATAGAATTTTGTAATAAAATTATTGCCTAATTTTTGAATCAAGTATGGAAAAAATTTAATTGCTTCGATTAGTCAAGTAAAGACTGCTACCGTGAACAAAGAAGTTTTCTAATTGTTCTTTTCTATTTGTTGATGCCATTACCTGTATGTGAGGTGCCGATAAAGCTTAGTCGGATTGATTTTGTGGAAATGAAAGACAATGTCCTCGATAAGCTAAATATTATCGCCGCTAAACGAAGAGCCTTTGACGCGAAGATCACGAGAATTTGATTCCCACGCTTTCAGGAACTCTCGTTGTGGATGATCTTATACGGAGCGCGATCAGAATCCACATGCATTCGCGAATTCGAGACGAGTTACATGGCAATTTTGATGATCAAACGGGGAATTCGTCGTTTAAATTCGTGGGATCACGTAGAATTGCCTCTAGTAGTTCTAAATGGAATGGAAGAGAATGTCCAACAATTAACGGAGCGATCCAATGATCGGGGACCACCTGGGGTCAATGTCGGCACTGGGGCTTGCACAAAGATTCCCCGCCTATACGCAAAACCCCACTTATCTACTCCTCGGTCGAATCGCCTCCCCAAGGCATATGTATATTTGGGCGAGTAAGTAATTTGTCTTCGCACTTTTACGCTTCTAAACTAGCTTAATTATTATTTTTCAATTTTCATGTATATTTGTCAAATCTATATATTTCGCTATTTGAAATCATTAGGCCGCGCGACAAAGTTTTCGTTGGTTGTTCAAAATGCGAGCGCAGCTGACTCAAGATTGCCCGACGGAAGCAAAGCTGACGCTGATCGAAAGGAAAGCTTTTGAAATAACTTCAGTTAAGCAGGCCAACTGTGTTGTATTCTCTATACATGACTTTTTGTTTTTGTTTAACTAATGCTTTGTTATATTTTCGTAATTACTTATCTGAGGTCAGTTAATCAACTACGGTACATATATTCTATAAGAAATCCACTAAGCGGCACCGCGAGCCATGGGCTCCTGGCCGAGAGAAGCCCCAAGTCATGCCTGCACTCGACGCATGGATTTGATCGCAAAAGCAGGTTAGCCGTTGACGCATTTGCAAGCCGCTTCGATGCCTTTGTCGAACATCGAATACCCCGGCTTTGAAAAATCCAAAGTCACGGTGACGAAGAGGGAACCCAGCGCCGCCAACACGGGAAGTTAAATATGCTCAAAAATTGAATGAGAAAAGCAGTAGTTGTACTTTATACAACGATCACTTTTTAAATATATATTCCGAGGCTATAAGTTGTCATGCTGTAACGCTTCCAATGTTGAAATTTTTTTTCAATGCTAAAATCCACTGCCGCTGAATTCGCCTATGTTGCTGGAGTGTTTGCTGTGAATAACCTGCCTCCGTTAATTTATAATAATATTAATTCGTAAAATTTATTTGAGCCTAATTACATTTATGATTTAGTAGTTGTAGCCGTGATAATTCGAAATAAGTTCTATCTTTAAGTCAGTTGTTACCCATTCGCTTAGCTAAGCACAAACTCCTTATCTCGCGATTCTTTCTAAACTTAAGGACTAAGTTTTCTATTCTCATCCACTTGACAACACAACACAAAACAATCTCCTCCTTCTTCGTGAACTCGCTTGCACTCTAAACCCCAAACAAGAAAAATTTTTCTCCTCCATTTCATCATTTCTGATTGTTAAGATCCTCAAGTTGGTTACCAAAGCCATCATTTTTTTCCTACAAATTTGAGGTATGTGTTGGAGTTTAAGTTAATTTTTGATTATTTGACTTATGTTGACTTTTGTTTTGATTATTTTGACTTTATGTTGACTTTGGTATAAATTGAATTTAATTGTGTTTCTGTTTGTTATAGGTAGTATGCATTTAATATAAGTAATTAATTCCCGATTCAAGATGTCGTTTCTGGAAAGTTTAAGGCGATAAAGTTGACTTTTTCTCAAAGTTAGTTGGACTTTACGTTGACTTTTATAAGACTTTAAATGTGTAAGTTAATTGGGACCTTATCAGAGTTGTCAGTAAGGTTAGAATTATGATTTATAATCGATTGTATGTGGTTAGCCGAGAAAGGATTGGTAAAGTTTCGAGTAGTAAATGATTTTGGAGATAGCTGTTATTTACTACTCGGTTAAATAAGATGACTTATAAGCTTGATTTTGAAATGCGTTAAAATGAGTGGAAATTATGGCGAGGCCGATCGGGTTTCAGGTCCCGACGGGGTCATATCATGTCTTATTTTGTCGCTTGCATCTGCTAAGAATCGCTCCAATTCTTCTAGAGCCGGGTAATGCATCTTCGAACGCGACAAGAGTGCAGGCTTCATTGTACTTTCCGGTGTTTTTACAGCGCCGACGCAAGTGGGGCGCCATCGTGATTGTGATTTTGGCGAGGATTTTGTGGGTAGCCAAAGCAGAAAGCAGACTTATCTCACGGGCGCCACATTGCGCATCATTTTAAATCGCGCGAACACGCGACGTTGGTGATGACATGTGAGAACAGCATACATGTCATCATGAAGCGATTATGTGATTCATTCAGGCGAGCCATGATATGATTATGCGCTATCAGATGCCATTAAGATTCGCTGAGGTAAAGTAATAACTCTAAACTGTCGCTGTGTTTTCAGGGTTTCTATTTCGTTCCGTGCCTTATCGGCACTTCTCAGATTTCGTATTCTCGCCGGGCGGTTCTACCTGATTTTTATCAGGAGACGCTTTTAGCCGCGACATCAAGCTTGGGGAATACCGTAGTAGTTAGTCATTGGAGGCGCCGTCGTGAAAGCATGAGCCGACTGGAGCGACTTGAGTATTAGGATACGACCATAGTCGGGACACAGGGTTAAAGTGACTCTCCTCCTCGCAGATACGCTGACGCTATTGGCCTTATACTGCATAATCATGCTCTACCAGACTCGGCATAAGTGCAAATTTTGGACCTTATACTCGCATAAAGAAATAAGCATTATCTATGACCCTCGCTTTGTGCATCATATGCTGGGCTTTATACTCGCATAAAGAGCGGTGTTTATTAAATGTCCATTTCACAGTAGATCTGGATCGAGCATACGCCAAGACAGAGGTCAGTATACTCGGAGATACGACATGTACGGTTCACGACTAGAGTTATAGTCAGCTATTGAAGCCCCTATGATTTTATCTCTGCGGATTGCGGTGCCTATCGAGACTTTGTATTATATCTCACATGTTACGCCTGACCTTTTTGGAATTTTATGATATGGCCTTATTAGGTATCCTAGGTATATACATATTTATTCATATTTGACTACTATATCTATCGAATTGGCCTCGCTTCTCAGACCAAGCTTTCACCCTCAAGTTTTCACTTATACTTCACTTCGCTTACACCCCTATTTCGCTTGGGCGGCATTTCATTTGTGCCAGTCGACAGCGCTGAGTCGGGAGGCTGTTTGAGAGTTTTATCTGAAAGTGGCTAAAGAGCATCGGGTGGCCGAGGATCTCACAGCCTGCTTTTAGCGCCAGAACCGCTTCTTTGATTGTTGTATTTCATTTTCAGACTTTAGCCTCATTTCAATTATTTTGTATTCAGATAATGGTATTTACTCCCAATGTAGCCTTGCCGCATTATCGCCTTTTTTGAGATATGTTGTATATATGGAGTTGGTTTGTTGTATATCACCCCTGGCAAATTATAAATTTTAAAACTTGTTTTTTTTTCTAGAATTTTAATTCTAAATTAAATTTTTGGATAAAACACGTAGTTCTTTAAACTCGAAGCCCATCAAGCATTGACTCGTGTTCGTGGATTATAATGATTCTCACTGTATGGCTTAATTGGGCGGTCGTTATAGTTGCCTACGTTGTCGATATGTTGTTTCATGTGTTGATATCGCTTTATTCTTATTTTTTTTCTTATGTCAATTACTAGCCAAATGGCTTGTTGTAAATATATTCTCGAGGCTATTTGCTCAAGATTGGCCTACGAAGAGCCCTTAGTACCTTTCTAATGTCGCCATATGTTGGAATTCTTCCTATGTTGCTGATGTTGTTGCCTATCTCTTCGATGTTGCCTATTCCGGCTTTTTCTTATGTCAATTCAAGAGCCACCTACGAGCGTGAATATATTCTCGAGGCTATTTGTCATTATCGCTCTGCGAAGTTTCCTCAGACTACTTGTAATGTCAAATATGTGTCTAATGTCACAATGATGCCATTCTCGAGGCTATATGTTGTTCTCTACTATCCGTGAATGATGAAATATGTCTCTACGTCGCTTAAATTTATGCCATTCGGAGGCTATATGTTGTTCTACTATCTCAGAATGTTGAAATCTATTTAATAAATACAATTTATGCCATTATCACCTATATGTCAAGGTTTATTATTTGTAATGTAAATTCGTTGGAATTTACCTATGTTAAGTTGGGTGATGCCTATCTATCTATTTGTTCTGTGGTTAAGAATCGCAGTTCGCCCTCCGGCTCAAATACTACTTCAGACAAAATCGAAAGAAGTTAACAAAGACTCGGTCGCTGATCAAGTTTATAACAAGAAATTTCAAGAATTGGGTAACCAATTCTCTTTAACATATCTTTTGTATCCCATTTTTCCTCGTCAGCAATGCTTGATATATGACAAATTTCACTGAGCTTTTTGCCAACTTATCTAATTCTTATAATGCATTTAGTGGAAAATACGTGTTGTTGTTCGAAAATCAAGCTGAGAGAGTTCGGCCCCATGAATACCCTCCAAATTTGGCAAGATGATACTAGGCCCAATCACCATCTACACGTCGAGACCTCAATCCTCCACATGCCAAAGTGAATTCAGTACGGTGGACTTAGCAAACCAAAGCACATTTAGCGTATTAAGAAAACCAAAAAAGAAAAGCGCCTGAGAAGAGATCAAGGCTCTTAAAGTGCAACGAAGCCCTAATCAAGCAAAATTTCAAGATGTTACCAATAAAGAGATTTAAGAAATGCGTTACGCCTACAGCAAAGCTGTATCTAATCTCTTTCTAAGTGATTCTTCATCAGCCGCTGATCCGAAAAATTAGTCCTTTGGATGTTTGTTAGTCTTTTGAATATAACAAATGCTAAATGACATCTCTACTGTACTTAGTCTTGTGGATATTAGTCTATCAAGTTGTTGGTACTTTACATGGATGTCATTTTGATATATATCAATTGCTCGGTAATGTTTTAAATGGTAAATCGCAGCGTGTTGAATATTTATGTGTCATGCATATTCCTTTTTTACGCTTCGAGCTCATTAAGGTCAGCTGCGCGTGGCATTTTAATTTATACTTCAATGTTCCCGTGACTTTTCAAATTATCCGCTATGCTTATGACGCTTTGTCAAATATCTCGCGACACTTTTAATATTAAGGATGCGAAGAATAACACGATATTCCATTTTTTCCCCATTTCATCCAATAAGCTTAATTTCTTTACTAGTTCATCCTCGGGTTCAATTTCTTCACCAAATGTGAAGGTTCTAAGCTATTAACACTACTTTCTATCTCATTTCATCAACCACTCAAGTGATATCGGTGTACTTTACTTAAATATGTTACTTTTTGTTGTATATATATATATATATTTAAGATTTGCATGGCTGATCTCGCCATTAGATGTATGTAGTAGGCGTAAATTACGGGTCATAACGAAAAGCATTTTAAAGGTGTCTTTTCAAAAATTAATTGCTCAATCGATCGGAGTCACGGAATTAGTTGTCCATGTGAGTTGTCAAAATATTTAGGTTTTAGTTACGGAGAAGTCGAGGATGCATATATGTGCAAATGAATTTTTGATGGATATGACCAATGGATTTACTATGGCAGGAGATTCATGAGTATCCAAATGTTATAATACGAGAACATGCAGTGGTGTTCGAGTAATGTTAATGATGCAAAGACAATAATGAGTTTGGTGAATATGGTCAGAGGACGATAGTGATTCACGACGATAACAAATAATGACAATCATATCATTTAAGATCCTAATGTTACGTTATAAGAATATATTACCATTTGTCGGAGGAGGCCAATGAGTCAAGTATGGATGGACGAATTACTTTCACTAAGTTATAATTGGCGCTGGGTATCGTCAATCTAAAAATCGTGAGTATGAAATTTCACAAAATTATTTCAAGAGAATGTTAGAAATAAGAAAAGGTCTTACCCCTCTCTACTGGGGAGGGGCTACAATTCCAACACTTCTATGAAGCCAAGAAAATGTCAGACCTTTTTTCTACTAAAGCATAGCATTCATGCTTGTGCGAACAATAGCATGTTGGTTCTATAAAGAATATGAAACTCGAGAGTCGTGATCATTCCTGTGAGCCTCATTATAAGTTTCCACATATTCGGACAACTACATGTTCCTCGTAAGGACTTGCTTTTACTTACTTTAAGAGACCGTTGAATGTCTATATATGTCTCAGAAACCGAAGCCAAGCATACGACATGGCACAAGAGACAAAGCATTACCCCTCGTTGGATGTCGCATCTAAGTGGATCGCGAGGCTCTCAAGCACTTTGATGCATTCTATCTAGATTTTTCACACCAAGAACGTAATGTCGAGTCGGTCCGTGTACCAATGAAGTTCAACAAATTCTTTTTGGTTAGTTTCAAGCGTAGTTATTCTTGTTGGCCAAAAGGATGATATGTATGAAAGAACCATTCGTATTCATGTCTCTTATTATACCGCCAAGAGTCCAAGGCGCGATGACGCTAAGCTTCTAAGGTCAGCTGTGGACGATGCTGAATGATTTGTGGTCCGTCAGCGAACACTGGGATTCTGCGTAAAAGAAAATTTCCAACTACGGTCAGATCGATGTAGAAAATTAGTGATTTTTCCGCATATGGTATTGTCGTCGAGTACCCACGGCGATTATCTTCTCCCTATTGTATGGAGAAAACGTGTTGTTTTTGGTTGAGAGAGGGAAAGAAACATAGTCAGTTCGATTGTCATCGCCCATTCTCGCTTAATAATCATGAATCTGCACCACTTAGCCCTTCAAGGCGGTGTAACTGGGCCTTCACAGTGCTAAGAGCGATCTGTAGATGAGTTATTTGAGACGTGTCCCAACTGCACTCAAACGTGTTCGGGAATTCTAAAGAGTTCAACACGTAATAGTTGGCTGGCTGTGAAAAACTTTATAATCGACAAAAAGAGCATATTCCCAGAGCTTCCATATTGGCCTAAGTTGAAAAATCGTCAGTAACATCGACTTCAAGCCAATGGTATAATAATCGTGAAAATTTCTTCTTCACAATGATGGATGTGAAGAGAAAACGGGCGACACTGAGGCATCGAGGAAGGATCTTAAGGATCATACATATAGAAGTTCTTTGCACATGACTACGAGGAAAGGAAAGCCCGCTAAACCCTAAGCAAGTTAAGCACTCGATTACGTAAACAACAACAAGTCAGTCTCAGATTGCTAAGCAAATTGAAGACGCCTGATGGATTTGCCTAATTTTAAAAGATGTTCGGGGGCTAAGTTCACGGGAGCCTAAGAGTCACGACATGCTTATACTTGTTCGTAAATTGATTCCTCAAGTGATTTCCTCGAGACCTTTTGACAAAAACCCGTCTGGGAGACGTATCACCGAAGCCATTTAATTTCTTTTGAGACATTTCGCTTCAAATAAGAGAGATGTCGACTGGCCATGCATATCGACGAACATAGTCAGATATCGCTAGTTAAAAAAATTTCCACCGCAATGTTTGATGTAACGGAACACACCAGCTTCACTTGTCGACAAGAATTTTAATGGGCGATCATGTACATTATGTGGACGTGACGCTTGAATTGCGAGTATCATCAATTAATAATAAATTACTATTACAAATTGTATAACATGAATCAGATATACTATACTTGAAATGAACTTGTCATCATACTCAAATTCTATCAAGAACAAAACGTATGGTCTGGCTGTACCATATCAAGGATCAATGCAAGTAGACATATTTACTACAAGAGGTCATCCTTGTTTCAATCTACTTTAAAGAAAGCTGCGTACTCCGCTTTGATGCACCCAAGAGATAATGATAAGGAGGAGATCAAAGTTATTAATGAACGACATAGCGTATTGCCACCTGTGTCGCTGCGACTATCATGAAAGAGATATTGATGACGATAAGGAGTTTACAACTACACAAATGTACATTTTGTGCAATACACCGGAAGTGACACCATACTTAGAGTAAGTGTACTTACTTTAATTTATATTAGCAACTAGGACAAAATTTACTATAATGCCATAATAATATATATTTCATAATTTTAATTTGTGCAGAAAATATATGATTGGGGATCAAGATCAAATGACTTAATCGAGAGATCAACTGGTTAATGATATGTTTGTAGAATACTTCAACAATTATGTAAGTTGTTATTACTTATTAATAATAATTAACAATAATGAAGTACAAGATTAAGAAATTGTAACGAATTCGCCTCCCAAAGTTGGCTGCCTGAGGCGAGTCATTAAAATTGAACACTGGGACTACTAAACCGAATGGATGACTAAGCTTAAAAACTACTCAAGCCTATCCAAATATTTGATTTCCATTAATATTCTCAAATAATCACAGCTTTAAATTTACAACCATCAAAAAGCGATATCTAACCAACCAACTCCATATATATATACAACATATCCCAAAAGACAAGAATGCCGCAAGGCTACAACGAGAATAAATACGATTCAAAATACAAAAATAATCACGACAAGGCTAAAGTTTGGAAAGGAAAAATACAACAATAAAAACGGCCGACAACACATCAAAATGAGACCGTGAGGATCCCCACCCACCCGATGCTCATCTATCCACTGAACAAACTTCCTCCAATGCCTCTCTCGCCTCAACAGCCAACCCGCACAAATGAAATGCCGCCTCAAAGCGAAAGCGTAAGCCGCTGCCTTTTAGTGAAAACTTTAACACAATGGGGGCGAACTTACCATACGGAACGAGAGATGACAATATTATAATAGCCTGCGATGACCACCTAATAAAGTCATAAAATAAGGTTCCAAAGAAGGTCTCGCATATAACATGTTAAGATATAATAGAAGGTCTCAATAGCACACAACTCTGACAAATCACACGTGACTAACAACGACTATAACTCTAGTCATCACCTCTATCTCTCATATCTCTACAAGTATACCACCCTAACGCGCATATACTCAACTGGCCTACAAACGGATCAATCGCTAATAACCACTCCAGACTTATACCGTAAGATAAGCACCAACATCAACAATGCCCACAACAAAGTTGGACAATAGATCTCTCACACTTCACTTATACCAAAGTATGCGTCAACACCAACACCGGCCATAGCAAAGGATAATAGATCTTCCAACGCACTTATACCGAAGTATATGCCAACACCAACAACGCACATAAAGAAGTGATAATAGATCTCACACCGCACTTATACCGAAGTATAAGGCTAACACCAACAATGCACATAAAGAAAGTGATAATAGATCTCCTAATCGCACTTATTATACCGGTGATAAGGCCAACACCAACAATGCACATAGCAAAGTGATAATAGATCTCTACACCGCACTTATACCGGGCAGAGGCGCCAATAGCTGCCACATATCCCCGGGAAGGAAGGAGAGTCACCTTAACCCTAATCATCCCAACATGGTCAACTGATACTAAGCCACTCAAAGCTTCATACATAACTCCAACTAACACCTCTCAATAACTAACTATTCAATCCCCAAACAAAGCAGCTACGCCTAAAACATCTCACAATCATAAATCAATTCAACCGACAAGGCCACAGAAATACATAAGCGCCGACAAGTGCCAATAAATACATAAGCCTGAGTTCAAGCTTATTACTTACCTCACAAATCTTCAACGCCTACGTAATATAATCACATAATCATATCACGGCTCACACAAATGAATCACACATAATCGCACAACCATTACATGTATACTATTCTCACATAATCATACCACATAATACCCACAAGAACATGCATACTATTCACATATAATCATATACTACAACAACATGTTCACACACCCCAAAGTGGCACGTGAAAGTAACACCCATGATAAGTACTCACCTCCGCTACCACAAAACTTTCGCGAACACAATCACGGTAACCGCCTTTCCACGATCAACGCCTAACAAAAATACCTAGAAAGTAATTTCTTGTACTTCACAATACCCACGCTCTGTAAGACACACTACCAACTCTATGGAACTATTTCTAAACGGTTCAAAATGACCTTGATAAACAACGAATTTATAATCCGCCGGACACAACTCCACCGATTCTCAAGGCTAGAATTCCACCTTATTATTTTTAATATTTCATCAAATTATAAGTCATTATAATTAACCTCAAGTCCATAATTAACAACCTATACTCCAAAATATCAATTATAACTCAACTTACAAATCACACTTTTTCAACCTAACTCCCTTTAATCAATTTTAAATCACAATTTTAACCTCACAATAGCTACAATAAGGTCCCAATTAAACTTCCTACACATTTAAAGTCTTAGAAAAATATCAACCAAGAAAGTCAACTAAAACCTAAAAGTCAACCCAACTATAACATCCTCAAACAACCTCTAAATCATGAATTCAAAGACTTATATACATCATAGAACTCATAACAAACTTAGAAAACAACATAAAATCTGAAGAGTGTAAAAAGTCAACCGTCAAAATCAACCAAAAACTCTATTTTCTTACCTCAAATTGGCTTCTGAAAGATGTTTGGGAAGCCTTAATAATCAACTGAGGATCTTTATAAACAACAAAGTCAAGAACGGTTAGAAAAATCTGTTTGGCTTCCAAGTGAGTTGGGGTCCTTTACCAACTTCGATTGAGAAGGAGATATTTTTGTTTTGGGTGAATAGCTGAATTTAGGGCTCTATTTCCACACTTAAGTCCCGAAAAATCCGCATGTGAGTTTGTGCCCTCGAATGTTTAATCGAGTTATCGAACGAATCAATGATCTGCAGAACTTAACCTAATTATCCCCCCGGCTACTACCATTAAATTATAAATGTAATTCGCTCAAATAAATTTTACTTAATTAATATTATTATCAAATTAACCGGAACGGTTATTACGTAAACTTCAATTCAACTGGACATTGATGGATTTACTTTTCAGTCCACAATATGTCGAATGTCGGCCAACATTTCCTTCACCTTGGCTCTTGGTCCAAGCATGGAAATCAATAGTATGCGGATATTACACAAATGGGTACTATTTTCATTACGCTGGAAGTAACGCTCACAAACAATAAATAAGTGCTTCAGCGGTGGTCTCTCATATTCGGGGATAAGGACTACGTTGACTACTACGGAGTTCTTCAACAAGTTCGAGTCAATTACAACGGCTCGAACGAAACAGCTTGACTTATTCAAGATCGTTGGTTCGACATCAAGAATGGGATCGTGCAAATTAAAAAGAAAACAACAAGTTCACAAGATGATCCTTTTATCCTCGCCTCTCAAGCGCAACAAGTGTTCTACCTTGACTTTGTGTCAGATGACAAGAAAATTCTTGAATGGGTGGTAGCAACAAAAACATTTGCAAGGAGCCGAATAGATCGACCAACATTCGCTAACATGACGTATTAATAATGTCGACTTCTTTCAGAAAGAATAACACGCGCCACTACCCATTGAAATCAAACACGAGCTGATATCGATACTATTCTTGTAGTGTCGGGTTTATATAATGGCGATGTAGCCCCAAATCTAAATTTGCAAATGAAGATTCCAAGAAAAGAGAGGATGACTTGGTGAAGATTAGTTTCTATTTAAATGTAATATTTCATGTTATCATTATTATACCTTTGATATTGAAGTGATTTATTCGTTGATATTTTTTGTATTTCATATTGAACATGATTGTTTGTCACTTTACTGTGTCTTACAGGGAGTTTCAATGTTATTCAATAATTATTTTTTAACATTTTGTAATTGCTATCGCACGTGATTCTTTACTAAATCTTCTATCGTGTATGTGACGCTTAATGACAATTTGTTAACAGCCTATAGCTACTAATAAATATCTCAGAATAAACGAATGTTCCTCGCGACACAGACGTTTTTTAATAAAATAACTTACTCTTTCGATAGCATGAGGTTTTCAATGGGCGGGAAATTTCAGATTCACCATCTCCTATAAATAGAACACACACTGATAATTTTTCTTTTCAAACTCTTTTTTCTTAAGGTAAGTTCTTTGATAAATATTTTGGATTGGATTGTTTTGATATATATTAACTAATTTTTTTCTTTTTGTTATGTAGCTGCCACTCATATTAAATTTTATGAGGTGTATTTTTTCTTTTTTCTCTTTGAATTTGTTTGTTGCTGTCAGCTTTGTATGTTGTTTATTTACATGTATATTAACTAATTTTTTTCTTGTTATGTAGCAATATCAAAAGTATAATTTGAAAAGGTAAGTTTATTTTATTATTTTCTACCATATTATTTATTATATTATTTTTTATTATGGTAATGCTACTAACTTGTATTTTATTTTTATTGTGTAGAAACATCAAATTTTTGTTATTTGTATTGTATATTAAGTATTTTATCTTATTTGTTTTTTTCTACGCATATTATGTACTTTGTCTTATTTTTGGTTTGGTAATAATGACACTTTGAATTTTGTTTTTACTTTTATATATCTAGAGATTGTTTATGAATAACTACATTATAATTTAATTATTTTATTATAATATTATCACACAATATTGTTCATATATATTATTTTAAATGAAATTATTTAATATATTTAAATGAATATGCTTTAAATTAAATTATTCCCGGTATATTTAAAAAAAACCAATTAAACCAAGTGACCTATTCATGGCGAGAAATTGTGGTATTCCTCATACGCTTTATCAATACCTATAATAGTTATTTAAATATTTAATTATTTAATATTAAATTGACGCTCACAAGATTATAGAAATTAAAGTGTGGCTTTCTCCCCGTGATTTCCATAAAATTTAATTAATTATTTAAATAATATAAGACAGCCGATGTTACGTAGTTAATTAAAATATCTATTTTACTATATATTTATTTAATTATTTAATACTAAGATGTGACATACTTGTGGCATTATTTACATTTGCATGTGGCGTTTGTGCTTCGATAGTTAGCTCCTTAATTACACTAATTATAACTTTGATTAATTAGGTAATTAAGTGTGCTTTATCCGTGACGTATATGCAACGTTACTGCGGGCGTTTCGAGCTCGGGGAAGTCACCTCCTTAATTACACCACTATAAGTTTGATTAATTGTAATCTCCGCCTGTCGGCCGCCCCGAGGCGGTAGTCATTAAAATCCGAACACCGTAGTCACCAAACCGATGGACGACTCAAATTTAAAAATACAATTTGTTTATCCAAAATGTGATCACAATTAAGTTTCCAAATCAAAACAGCTTTTAAAAAATTATAATCCATCACCGATATCGAAACGAATTAAATCTAAATATATACACAACATATCCTTAAAATAAAGTAACGCCGGCAAGGCTACAACAGATTACACGCATCGTATCCTAAATACAAAATGATTCACCGACAAGGCTAAGATTTCGAAGGAACATAACAATAAAAACCGGCTTTTGACAACACATAAAATGAGATCATGAGGGATCCTCACCACCCGATGCTCACCTAGCCACTGAACAAACTCTCCACTTTGCCAATCCAGCCACCAGCCAACCCGGCACAAATGAAATGCCGCCCAAAGCTTAAAAGTGGGCGTAAGTCACAGTTTTGTGTTTTAACACTGTGGGTGAACTTTACATAATGGAACGAGATAGTCAGAATTATAATAATCAAATATGAATAATATACATATATCCGTGACTATCTTAATCAGTCATACAATAAGGTTTTAAGAAGGTCTGCATAACATGTTAAAATATATTAGAAGGTCTCAATAAAGCACACAATCACCCAATGAAATCACAGACTCAACATCGACTATAAATCTATAGTCATCCTCTATCTCTCTCATATCTCCACAAGTATACCAACCTCTAACGCGCATATACTCAATCCGGCCTTACCAAGTAGAACGATCAACCGCTAATAAACACCGCCTTATAATCAAGTATAAGGCCAACCGCACGCTTATACCGTAGTATAGGCCATGACCGACAATGCACACAAAGAAAGTGATCAAAAGATTCCATACCGCTTCTTATAATGGAAGTATAAGTGCCAAACCGCACGCTATACCAGAAGATAGTACAATAACGACAATGCAGACACAAGAAAGCGATCAAAAGAGAGTCATACCGCTCTTATACCAAGTATAAGGTTAAACCGCACGCTATACCGTAGTATAAATAGCGCCACATATCCCGCAAGGGAAGCGAGTAGTCACCTAATCCCTAGAATCCCAACTATAAAAATACCCCTGATACTCAAGACCTCAAACTCATGCATAAGCCAAACAACTACTTACTCCCAAACAATATTACAACACACACTAAAACATCCCCAATCAGAATCAATCACAATCACGACAAGGCCACAAACATATCAAAGTGCCAACAAGGCCACATAATATAATAAATACAAGGCCACCCGAATTTAATATAAGTTTGGAGTTCAAGTCACATTTACTCTCCGAAGAATCTTCAAATACATTTAAACACAATCACATAACACAACAAATTCATGTATATCATTCTCTCATAATCATAACACAAATGACATGTACATCATTCTCACATAATCACACCACAATAACACGATATCACAAATCAAGGTAAAGATTTCACCGCTACCTACCGAAACCCGAAAGACAATCAAGGCAATCAGCTCTTTTCCACGATCAACGCCAACAAAATACCCGTAAAGTATGATCAAACCTACATTATACCGGCGCTCTAGAGGATACACATAACCAATTCTTAGTGGGAACTATTTCTAAAATGGTATAACTTGACTGATAAACTATCGAATTATAATCCCATCGGACACAACCCAATTCCATCCTCGCTAAATTCCATCTTATCACTTTCTCACTACAAATCAACTTATAAGTCATTCTAATTAATCATCAAGTCCATAATTAACAATCTATGTTCTAAATATCAATTATAACCTCAACTTGGAAATTTCACTTTTTCAACATAACACCCTTTAATAAATTTTAAATCGCCAATTTAACATCATAAAAACTATAATAAGGTCCCAATGCAACCTCCTCTACACATTTAAAGTTTTATAAAAAATATCCACATAAAAGCTAACTAAACCCCAAAAGTCAACTCGACTATAACGCTCCTCAAACGAGCTCTAAATCACGAATTCATCGATATATACGTCATGTAACCCATAACCAACTAAGATTTATCGTAAAATTCAATTATGTAAAAGTCAACTATCTCAAAACCCAAGAAATATCTCTAAAGACTTGGAAATTATTACCTTAACTCAAGAGAACGACAAGAGAACAATATTCTTACAAACGGTTTCGAAGTTCGAGCGACAATCAAGCAGAGAAATGGAAAAAATGTTCAAGGGGGGAAGAGGAAGTATTTCGTGCCCAACAGAACAAAATAAGACAAGTAAGTTTAGTTCACGATCCGAGGATAAGCTTGCAAGATATTTATAAAAAAATCGAGTCCCGCTCGGTTTCGTTAATTCGCTATCGCATTCTAAATCTCCATGAACCCGATTTCAAAGATAAAATTCTTCCATGCAGAAACACTACTAAATTATAAATGAAATTCGCTCAAAAACTTTTACGAAATAATATCATCATCGAAAAAATTATACTATTCCCCTGAAGTCCCACCGCCGAATCGAAAAAATTCTAAAAATTTTTTTTTTTTTTCGTAACGGGTTATTATTACATTAATTAGGTAATTTTGTGTTCTTAGAACCACGACAAGCAACGTTACTACGTGGCATTTTGCTGATAGTTAGCTCCTTTAATTACACTACTTATAACATTGATTATTTAGGTACTTAAGTGTGCTTATAACCATGACATTATATGTCCAACGGTATCTAAAAATGTAATTTAGTGTCAGGTGGCATGTCTTAACGACAGGTCAGGTTAGGTCTTCGGGAATGGTGACGTATTGGAATGTCATAAAGTTCTATGTGGTTTTATGATGGCAACGTTAATGGACGCTCTTCTAGAGATGTTAATGAGCGGAGCTCAACCAAATGGTTGCCTCAAGGCGAGGCTAAGGTCTGCCTGTCTATTGAGCCGAAGCATGAAAGCATTTATTCAAGCCCGGGTTAAGCCAGAGCTGAATATGAAATGGCTTCTGTGAGTCTCTATTATGGAAATTATTAGTATATTAAAGACTATTTTTGTTATAATTTTATGATGAAATAAATTTATTATCAAGGACCAATGTGTTATTATGACGAATTTTTTATTATAATCTAGTCAATGTCAATATCCAATTTATCAACCGACAATTAATGTTCATCTCTATTATTTTGTGTCTTTATCCCTTTAAAATTTAAATTTTCCAATAAGTGAGCCAGCTCAGAGCCGGCTCGGTTTTGCCTCGCTCGGTGAGCTAACAACTAGCCGAGCTAAAAAATTTCCACTGGCTCACTGCCTGCTACCTGCCTAATGTTCTCTATCATGCAACACCCGGCAACCACGTGAATTTATATTCAAAAATAACACCACATGATGCCTTTTGCTTCATTTGTGTGACGCTTTTTGCCACCACAAAGCAATTTTTTAGTGGTGTATTGCCTTCTTTCTTGGCGATCCATTATCAGCTTCTTGAATACTTACGGCGAGAACGTTTTTCTAAGGTCGGTCCGCCTCGACCTTCTTATTTCGATGGAGAACTTAGTCGTTTTAGAAGTCACATCATTTGTCTTCCAGCTTTAGAAGTAGGGGCTATGGGAGTGAGGACATCGCTCCCTTTGTTGGCACCAACGCCGAGCTCCATGTCATGTGCCCTTGTTGCCGCTGTTCTGGGTTTCAAAGTATTTTGCATGATGTACTACAAGTCCCAATGCCTCGATTTGGATGCACATGTCGATGGCTAACGAGTTTGAGAGCCTATCTTTGCACTTTAAGTTCGACCTCCATCGATTGGATTATGTCCAGAATCTCTTACTTTATTTGGTCAGTAGCGCTATCTCCATCATGCTAATTGTCCTCTTTTGTACCTCAAGAAGTGATTGAGAATTCCTCTCTCCAGCTTGAGCCCAACTGCCTATGGAGGCAGGCTCCAAGTTAGTGTACTAGTCGAACGCATTCTCTTTGAGGAGCGAACGAATCGCTTGATCATTTCATCCTCTTCAGCCCCAATATCAGCTGCATCGTCAACAAAGTGGCTATAAGTTATGCCTGGGGTTCCTGGGCCCATTGAAGTGTTGAACGTGGTGGCTAGCCCTTGGTACTTTCAGTTGGTCTATGCAGAGGCGAGGGCTTTATGTGTATATGAAGCGCCTCCTGTCCGGATGAATTTTATTGCCCCTAGTATATACTCCTTCTCATCTACGGCCAAAGCGGCATCATTCCATCTACCTGAATGATAAGATTTTCTATTGTGTTCCTGCTGTCCATGTGATGAACTTGAGGATTTATGTGGGGATAGATGGAACGCCTCTTCTCCCATTTTAGGCCGAGGGGCCTCTATGCTCAGATTAGCTATCCTTCCATATATCTCGAGCGATAGAATCATCTTGTTACATTTTTCGCAACAAGTTTTTCTACCATCCTTGTTAGTGTAGCCATCTACTCTTTCCAAGGAGGTAATACCAGTCATCATTGCCGGTGTTAGGAAATCCGAGCTGGTAAATAACTCAAACTCGACTACGTATCCCATGTACCGCGTAGAACCACAATTTTTTGAATCTCGGCTGTTCGCTCTTCAAGTCCTCATCTATGTGTGTTGAGAAGGTTCCCTAACCGGGCATCATGCGCCCGGTCAGCTTCTCTTATTATGACGGATCTACTTTTAGTGGTCTTGTCAATACATTAGCTCAAGAGACTTTAACAGGTTATCGGTGGACGCCCCGATCGGTCCGTATTTGACGGACTGCCTTTGCTGTGACTCCCCTTCTCCTTTGTAGTACTTTACATGAGAGGAGTTGAGACAAACCTCTTGGAAATATCTTAGAGTCACAGGATTTAATGGTAGTTGACAACGACCGGCATGCCAATTAACCAGAATGCAAAGAAGAATTGTTATTATTTATGAAAAAGCGGATACAAAATAAAACCTATTATAGGAAAATATCTCGATAAAAGGTGTTTTTGTAGATATCTTGCTTGCTTGGCTTGGATTCTTGGTCTTGATAGAGTTTGGTATGACCATGGCTTTGATTTGAGCCTCGACTTTGTCTTAATTTATTTGGATAGGAACTCTATGACGAGTTGAATATGTGTCTTCGTCTGACGGACCGAGACTCGCCCTGACTTGATATGGTCCCACTGGTTTTAGCAACGTATTCTCGTGGTTGGTCAGATGGACTTGATCTCCAAATAATTTCAAACTTGACGGACTTACCGTAGTTTTGGCAGCGTGGGGCTTGGTTTGGCATTACCCATGACTTCACCTTCTCAGATTTTGACATTTAATTTTAAAGTGACTTTTGTAGTCGATAAGCACGCTTCGGCGGGACTCTAGTGAGATTCAGTCTCACTCAGGGATTTGATTTTGCTTCTAAGTACCCCGTCATTTAGTTTGTACTACAAATGCCTAGCAAATTTTGTTGCTATAGTAACGATGAAGGGACTCGATTTAAGCTAGCAAGATTGCTTCTCGCCTTATACTACAAACACTTTAGCACTATCAAGGTAAGTGACGCATCGCATTTAAGGCGGATCGCTTTCCAAACTTGTTGATGATGTCGATCAACAAGATGGGTGGGCCTTAAATGTGGTGTTTCCTTCTTGGAATCTATAGGACTAAACGCTCGTTGTATTCCAATATTCTGAACTTGATGAATCAAACTGCCATTTATCATGTTCATTCGTGATTTTGAATAATCATGTGCTATTTAGCTTATTCTTGAATATTCAAGCGGTTTTGAGAAATGCGGCTCCATTCTTTGTAGATTTTGCTTCTACTTGAAGAATTATATCGCGTATGCAATAATTCTTGATTTCAGCGCCTATTTTGCCTACTGAGGTGTTCTCAGCCCACGAAGTGGTATTTTTACCGGTGGTTTAAAATATTTAATTTAGAGAAATTTCGTAGATCGTTTCTTGTATTTTTTCGTGTATTTTGTCAGGTATTTTCTCGATATGAATGTGTTATGAATTTCAAAATATGTAGGGTATTTCTTATATGCTTTGGGCTTGAATACTAGCTTCTATTAGTTGGTTTATTTTCAGTGAATCATGATCTTAACCGCTGAATTTTTGAGGCAAGATTTGAACCGTTGAATTTTGAGGCAAGATTTGAACCGTTGAATATTTAAGAATTAATACTTTGCCTCCAAGTACACACATTGTGGGCACCTCTTTGTGTAAAAAGAAGATTTCGTATTCTTTTTTCTAGGTCAAGCACATTTTCATGTCAATTTCAAACTTCCTTGAAGCCTTTATTTTCAATCTCATTCTTTCTACGCCTTTCATTTCAGCCACATGACTCGTAACTCCCATTTCATGCCCTATGGCCGATCTAATTAAATAAAATAGGAATTTTTGGCCTCAAACCCTAAATTTAAAGAACATTTAATTGGCTATTTATCGAAACCCTTGTTCGTAATGTAGGTTTTACATTAAATTTAGGTTCGATCAAGAACCCTAGCCACGGCATTTCTTTTAGGGTTCGATTTAATTATTATTTAATAAATTTTTACAATAATAGTAATATTAATAATAAGAATAACACAATAATAACAATAATAATAACAATAATAATACACAAATGAAAATAATTATAATTATACAATAATATTAAAAATAATAACAAAAATAATAATAATAAATTTATAATAATAACAAAAATAATAAAATAAAAAATCATAATAATAATAAGAGTAATAATAATTAATAATTAATAATTATTATTATTATAATATTTATTATTATAAAAATAATAACAATAATAATAATTTCATTATGATAGTAATTAATTATTATTATTATTATAATTATGAGACCGATAATCATAATTAATAATTATTATTATAATTATGATAATTAATAATAAATGATTATTACTATTATGGTTATAATAATTATTTATGATAACAATGAATATTAATAATATATTTTAGTAATCATATTTATTCATTTATATTAATAATATTTATTATTATTTACCTATTGTAGTATTATTTATTTAGTATATCATATATATAAATGAAATAAGAGGGACAAAAATTATTAATATAATCAATTTAAGTCTTTTTGTTTGAAATGTTATCAAACAACTTAATATATTCAATATTCAGATTCAGTTATAATTCAGTTTCAGTCATTCGTATAAATCTAATTCGCCGAGTCGCACGCCTCAAGGTTGTAGTCAGTATCAACCTCAGAGTATCCGAGTCACCAAACGATGGTCATAATAAAAAATAACCTCGCTTTTGAAAATCAATAAAACTGAGCATTTCTTGATAGAAAATGAAATAGTTCGAAGTTCGCCAATGTTTCCATAAAAAGTTTAACCATCGTGGCATCACCTAATCCAAGTCCAAAATGTAAACTGTCATAACATTACAAAGCCAAGATACACCATAAAATAGTTCATGAGTTTTCAACATCAAAAACAAAATACAAAGGTCTCGAGTAATACCAACGATAAATTAGTAGAAGAAGATGACCGCCGAGATCCTAGTCATCCGCCTCACCTAAGAACAATCAACTAGCACCACGCGACTCTCACCCGGGTAGTCCTATCCACACCCGAACGGCGACACAACAAAGCGCAGATAGCATTATACAGATAGAGAGTTATATATACGTATAATAGAGCAACATGCTAATATCATCATAATAATAATAACCATTGTCAACATATGTACCATTTAGAGGTCTCAACTACTGTTATTCAGCATATTATTTCATGAGACAGCATATCACATAATCAAAGCAAGTAAAAGATCATAAGTTCTCAAACACAACGAAAGTACACCACAATCATAAAAATACCAAACTCAAAATAAAACCATAACATTATCAACATTTCAACTCAGTGACATCCTCCCAATGTCAACACAATGCACAACAATAACTGTACCAGACATTTATAATGTCATTGCCCTTTTCCGGCAGGCTCACCCATGTAATATAATAATATCTCTTACCCGGTACTCATTCTTCAAGCCCCCATATAATATCATACCCTTTTCCGTCAGCTCACCCTTTGCATCACTCATACAACATCATATAATAAACTCTGCCCCGCATCGCACGCCCTCTACATGCGACTCCACACATGACCAATAGCTATCTTAATAAGGGCGTAACTACCCTATATGAAACTAAACATGACCAACAAACTTTCAACATCACACCAAACATACAATTTACCTATGAAAAACATAACTATACACAACTCAATTAAATATCACAACAACTACAACAATCTCATAACTCAATATATATTTTCCAATTATAACCATATGGCAAAACTCATACAAAACATACAACCACATACATATACATCCATCATAAACCTCAACATTTCACAATTCACACTATCATATTAATTCATAAGACAATTATGTAACCAAATATCTATTTATCAACTGTTTCAAGCAAACGTAAATAATATTATTACACGAGTGATAAATCCCCGCCTTTGGCTACTACCACTAGCGCCGAGACACCCATCTGCAAGTTTTTCCCACGCTTCGAGTCTTGAATCGAAGAGGATGACGAGGGAAACTCTCCAAGAAAATCGAGGACCAAAGCTTGCAAGATGGAGGAGAAATCGAAGAAAGAAAATCGAAGGGGAAGCGGAGGGGGTTCGGCCACTTGTGTGGCGAGATGGGTTTTTTGGTTTTTAAGTCTTGTTTGGTATGTGGGAAGGATGAAGGGAAAAATGAGTTTAGGTGGTGAAAATCCGATCGTTTTAATTTAAGCGAGGTCTCTCGATTTAACTTATCTCGACTATTAACGTCCAAACATCAACATTTATAATCCATGAAATATAAAGTGGGTCCAATTTACGTTAATTAAATTAATAACTCCACATTTTAATTTATTAATTAATGAATCGATACTGCTATTACATCTCTACCACCTAATAAAAATTTCGGCCCTTGAAATTTCTCAACTCGATAGAAGCTAATGAAAGATAAAATCATAACAACTAACCTTATAATCAAAAGTCATGGATCTCGGCTCCTCATATCATTCTCAAGCCCTACGTATTTCACTCGATGATTCCTCCACAAAAAATTTACCACCCCACTTCTTTGTTCCTCAACACCTCTTCTCGATCAAGAATTGTCAACGGTCCTTCCTCATATGTCAAGTCTTCACCCAAGCCATCCCGGCTAAAACTCTAAAATATGCGAGTCATCCCAAGACGCATTCTCATGTTAAACATGAAAACGTCAGCAATCCTTTCAGTACTCTCTGGGCAATGCTAACCGGTAGGCTACTGCTCCCACTTTTGTCAAAATTTCAAACGGGCCAATGTACCGGGGACTCAACTTCCCTCTTCTCCCGAACCTCATTACACCTTTCCATGGAGATATCTTCAAGAATACTCGGTCACCCACTTCAAAAGACAAATCTATCCGACGTCGATCGGCGTACTTCTTTTGTCTATCCTGTGCCGTTCTCAAATGTTGTTGTATCACCTTTACTCTCTCTATCGAACTTTCCACCAACTCAGAACCATAAATCTTCCTTTCCACTGTCCGCACATATCGAGTCAGACACCTTCTAATTAAGTGCTTCGAATGGTGCCATCCCAATGCTAGTTTGAAACTATTGTTATAAGAAAACTCCATTTTTGGCAACTTCTTCATCCAAACTGCTGGACTACGAGTCCGTACACCTTGTTTTAATGATGACTTAAACATTGATTTACTATCTAACATTTGTGCTTAAGTTATTTAATTCATAGGTATGTTAGAAAGGTGCTTGTCGGACGCAAAGTTGACATTGATATCAAACAAGCACAATATCAAGGCATTGAAGACAACGAAGAAATGTCATGAGTTGTGATTTTGCAATGGCAAAAATATGATTATGGCGAGATAAGACCATCCATACAAAGTTTCAAAACAAGAACGGCGATGAAGAAGAAGATCGTCTAATCTACCGGTCATGAAAGGACCAAGAAGAAAAGTTCACTTAAGAATCAAGATAGGAAGAGACGAGTCTTGATGCAAGTCAAGATTAGGGTAAAAGTTATGGCTTGAATCTACTTTACCTTCTTTCCTTTGATCTCGATTGGAAGTTCTTATTTGGGAGATATTTTTCAAATCATTTTTACTAAAAAGATCTTAAACTGCTTCAATATTTTTAAGAATGTTTGCTCTAAAGAAAATATTTTGAAAAATCTTACTATAAAAAATAGGTTTTGAATTTATTTTATTAAAGGTTTTGGAAAGAGTTTCAACGCTTTTTGAATCGCCTAAATCGAGCTATAACGGCCGAAAGTATTTAAAGCTTCAAAACTGCTTTATCGAGATCTAATCGAGACCCGTGGGGTCCCCATGAGGTCTCGGCGATTTGAAGCGTTTTTTGCTGTTTTTCTTCAGCTCAGACCCCATCGAGACCTAGGGCTCTCTACGGTGTCTCGATGTGGGTGTCAAAAACTAGCCGCTTTTGTCCTGCTTTAACTCCATTTTCACCCCTTTAAATACCAAAATCAAACTCTTCCCAACTTTCCCAAACAGTTCTAAATGCTTTTATACTCATTTCTCATCTTTAAACACCAAATCTCCCAAACACATGAGCTTTTAATTATGATTTATCAAAGAGAGTGAGTTTGGTTTGTGCTAAACTTGAAATGAGAAATGGAAAATTAAAGAGCATTCATAAAATATGAAATGCTCAAATGGGAGTTCAAGAGCTTCAAAGTCTTATCTACTCAACAAGAGTTGAACAAGCTTCAATGTATTATCTACCTAATGTAAGGAGTTATAAATTGTTAAAATTGTAATCCTATCAGAGCTCATTGAGGAGTGGCTTAGATTGATAAAACAACAATCTCTATTCTATAAAGAGATGTCCTATTGCTAGGATTTGCTCTTCATACTGTGAGGCTTGAGGGTCCGAGGTGTTGTGAGGCTTACTCAAGCTTAGAATCGAGTAGATTGTCAGAGCGCTGAGGCCAAGGTTCAAGAAATAGGACATGTAGTGCCTCGAGGCAGGCGAGCTGCATCTCCGACTCTGATCGGGTTGAAATCCTCGGTGTGTCCTGGGTTCATAGTGGTACAACTGCAGTTATGACCTAAGAGTCAGGAGTTGCCTGGGCTTCACCAACATTCAAGAAGTGCCATCTAGTGGATTCTAAAGGAAAGCCTAAGTAGGAGCCTGGCCTGGGATTTAGATTAGCGAACCTCGTGGAAAAACACCGTGTCGAGTTTAAATCTTCTTTCCTACTTCTTACTTTATTGCACATATTATATATATGCTAGAATTGCTAGGATTCGATTATATGCTAGTTTATACGCTTATTGAATATGTCGGCATATAATTGAATTATTGTTAAATTGATATGTCAAGTTTAATCGAGCTAAAATAGAAGATCCTATGTTGATTAAATTCAATATTCATGATTGTGATATTTGATTTGAACAATGAAATTTAATTGTTATATTCTCGCACTCCGATCGATCATAATTAAACTTGTTATTAAGAATATCTTAAACTCACCTAGTATATCTATGTATTGAATTATGATATGTTAAATAGATTTCTAGGATTGATCAATAGCCATGAATGGACTTAATCGTATTATGCATGAATGAACTTAATGTTAATATTGATCAAAATGAGTTTTGGATGTTTTATTGCATATACGATTAAGTGATCTGTTTATTGTTTCATCTTTTATCTAGCATTCATTTCAGGATGGCGTTAATACAACTTTAGCCTATTCCTTGGTATTTGTTTTGCTAAATTGCTAAAGTCGTATTAATGGTGAAACTTGAATTAAAGTTTATAAGCTTAAAAGCTGTCAACTAATTTTAGTCCTTATTCACCCCTCTAAGGACGCCATAGAAGCAACACCAACTACCGAGAAACTCAACACACAAGCTTTCCTTCGTAATGCCTTTCAACGCTTGAATCGCTCTTCGGATAGCCCATCCGCTTGGAGTGAGAAACGCAGCATCTCAAATTGACCTTGTCCCTACGCCTCTTGGAAACTTCCCTAAGACCTTGAAGTGAACCTTTGCATCCCTATCCTAAACAATACCGCAATCTACGTAGTCACCACTATCTACATACATCCTCGAAACTTCTCCGCCTATCGGTTGACTTAATACGTAGAAATGAGTCAGTTTTAGATAGTCTATCCACACTACCCAAATCCCATCATTTCTTCGATTTTTCGAAGCTCAAATAAAAAATCCATGGCGCTTCTTTCTCCCATGTCCATTCGTATCGTAGCTTGGCAAAGAACCCCGGATGGTTTATAGTCAATCTTGACTTGTTGGCAAATTAAGCACTTCGCTACTTAAATCAGCACTTTTCTTCATTCTCGCCACCAATAGTTCTCTCAAATTTTGGTACATTGCACTTCCCGAATGCATATTACATGAAGCACAAGTAGCCTATCTAAGATTTCTTCTTAAGTCTCGCAGTTTGGGCAATAACAATTCGTTCTCCTAATTTAAGAACACCATCGTCACTTACCATAAAATCAGGTTTACCTCCCTCTTTCACTTCCTCAATCATGCCTCGCACCTTTCATCTTTTGTATTTCCCTATTTTATTCAAGAATACCGGTCTCACTTCTCTCATATACTATAAATAAAGCATCCATTCCTCCGACCTCAAAAATTTACTCCAATCTGCTTCAACTCACTCTTTGGTTCCATCACTTTCCTTTTCAAATTTTAAAGCATCCGGCCACTACATTTGCTTTCCCCGGATGGTACTCAATCGCTACATCGAGTCACTCGTAAACTCGGCTCCACCTCGTTGTCTCAAATTCCATCCTTTCGCATGGTAATATACTTCAAACTTTTGTGATAGGTAACATCTCGATACGAACCCCATACAAGTAGTGTCTCCAAATTTTCAAAGGCGAAATAATTGCCAACTCCAAATCGTGGGTAGGATAATTCTTCTCATGATCCTTCAATTGTCGAGAAGCATACGCGATCACCTTCCCATTTTGCATCAAAACACAACCTAAACCTTGATGTGAAGCATCGTTGTACACCACATACCCTTCATTTCCTGACGGTAGTGTCAACACTGGCGCTGTAGTCAATCTTCTTTTCAGCTCATTAAAGCAAATATCACACTCTTCACTCCACACAAATGGTATAATTTTCTTAATGAATCTGGTCATCGGGTAGCCATCAATCTAAAAGTCTTGTATGAATCTTCGATAATACTTCCTGGGCTAAGCCCAAGAAACTTCTCACTCAGCTTACACTTCAGGGGTCTCTCCCAATTCATCACCTCTTCCAACTTTTGTGGGTCCACACTAATGCCTTCGTTTAAGATGATTTGACCTAAGAATTGTACCTTCCCAACCAAAATCACACTTTGAAAAACTTTATGCACAACTTATTTTGCCCGTAAGTTTCCAATACTTTTCTCAAATGTTCATGTTCCAACTCACCCTTGAATGATTAAGGTGTCATCAATAAATACAACCACAAACTTATCCAGTGAACTCACGAAAAAGCACGGTTCATCAGTCCATAAATCCGATGGTGCATTTGTCAAACCAAACGGTACTCAAGAACTCATAATGCCCGTATCTTGTTTGAAAGGTCATTTGATATATCATCTTCCCAAATCCTCAATTGGTTATATCCAAACCTCAAATTACTTTAGTAACCCTTGCATCCCTCGCTTGATCTGGGGTAAAGGTCATCAATCCTTGGCAACGGGTACCGATTCTTAATAGTCACTTTGTTCAATTGTCAGTAATCAATACAAAGCCTCATCGTTCCATCCTTCTTCATGAACAATACTGGAGCACCCCATGGAGAATAACTTGGCCTTATAAATCCCTTCTCCAACAACTCCCAACCTGTCTAACTCTCTAACTCGTGCTTAGAGCCATTCTATACGGTGCAATAGATATCGGAGCCATTCCCGGTAACACTTCAATCGAAAATTCAATCTCTCTGAGAAACTCGCAAATCTTCGAAACACATCCTCAAATTGGCCAACCGACATTTTCAAGCTTAGCTCATCTTTCCAAATCCATTACATAACACAAATACCCAATACATCCCTTGTTCAATAACTTACGAGTTTCTAACACTCAAATCAAAACAAGACGGGTAAAACTCTCCTATCCCCAACAACTCGTAATTCAGGCCTATCAGGACTAGTAAACACAATTTCCTTACGGTGACAATTTATTACAGCATGGTATTTTTCCAGCCAATCCATTCCCAAAATTAAGTCGAAATCCACTAACTCAAAGGGTAATAGATCCAATGGCTCAGTACATTATCAACACTTAAGGCAATTTATAAAACCTCAATTACTCAACCACGCCCCACCGGTGTCATTATTATAAAGGTAACTACGATGTTCATAGCTCAAAGGCACTCTAGCAAAGTTTAGAGATATAAAAGAGTGTGTGGCCTTAATCAAACAAGACTGAAACATCAAAGCCTATAAAGATAGGGTAGTCAGCTACCATTCTCGAATATCCTTGCGGCTTCATGCTGCAGTACGACTCCAGATTGATTTGCCCTCCTGGCCGCTAACTCCACTCATACCGCCGCCCGCCTCCCACTGCCTACCTACCACCAGCCTCGGACCTCGACTGGCTGCCCCTAAACCATCATTTAGAGTATATCAATGAGCTTGTTATGTCTCTCACGACTGGTAGGCCTTAGCCCTCGGGGCTTAAAACCCCGCAATCTTCTGTAGCCTCATTGGGGTACACTCGGGAATCAAGCTGCACAAGTCACTACAACGCCTCTTCATACCCATCAATTGTCCCTTCTCCCCAAGATCCGATCAACTCTCTCTCCATCGCATACATACGAATATGAATCTCCGCCTCGGGAGGCCACGTACTGGTCGTGTACCGCCGTCAGCGCTTACTCCCACGCCTCTCCAAAATCCTCATGATCTTGCTCCTCCGGGAAATTCATTATTCGGGCCGGGAACCCGGTTGGTCTACACTTGGCTCATCACCAGGCCCTTCCTCTGGGGCCTTCACAAGCTCTCGGCCACTAGCCATTCTCGCCTCTAGGTCTACCACGGCCCTTCCAAGATCACTCCAACCAACGCTATCCTCACCTCTGTTTCCAAAAGCACCTCTACTCCCCTGGGCCGGTCATGATTGATATACGAACGCAATTGGCATCCCAAGACAAATTTACTTAAAAAAGGTAAAAATAATTTAAACTCGTGGAAAGACCCAAACCACAAAATTTAACAAAACTTAGACGCAGCACACACCTCACGTAACTCGCTTAAAACGAACTCGCTCTAATACTACAATTGTAACGACCCGCCTCGAGTCGTATCAAGCAAGGTTGTGAGTCGTATCAACCGTATATCTCGAAGTCACCATACGGCCGACACAAAATAACTATTTGAAAATCAATAAACCCGAGAAGCCTGATAGAAATTTAAATAGTTCGAAAGTCACAATGTTTCCATAAAAGATTTAACCATCATGGCATCACCTAATCTAAGTCCAAAATGAAACCGACATAACATTACAAAGCCCAAAGATACTCCATAAAATAGTTCACGAGGTTTCAAATATCAAAACATAATACAACGCTTGAGCTACCAAATATAGATTAAGAGAAGAGTTATTTAACGCTGGAAGCATCCTATTCACTGCCTCTCTCTCACCTAAGAACAAGAATTCAAAGACTCACGAACTCAATGTACTAAAATTCACAATCTCGAGGTTGAAGGGGTAAGCTCGGGAGGTTTAGTGGAAACGCATCACCCTGGTGGTAACTTATCCACACCCGTAACGAGGTACACAACAAAAGCGTATGTATACAGATAGAGTTATATATATATATAATAGAGCAAATATGCTAATATCATCATAATAATAATATCCATTGTCAAATATATGTACAATTTAGAGGTTCTAATCACGTTATTCAACATATTATTTCGTGAGACAAAGATATCACATAATCTAAACAAGTAAAAGATCATGAATTCTCAAATACAATAAGAACGACCCACCCCAAGTCGGCCGCCTGAAAAGTTAAGATCATTAACAACTCAGATACCGTAGTCACCAAACGATGGATACAATAACAACATAACCTCACGACATTATCAAAATAAAGCTCCTATTTCCATCGCGGTGTTCCAACAATACATCCAACAAAATAACGGACAAATGCAATCACATATCCAAAAATACATCATAAGTGAAAGTACGACAACGTACTCTGGCCAATATAATACAACCCACCGCCTCAAATATACAAATTTTGACAAAAGAAATGACCGATGAGGACTTCCTATGCCACCACCGCTCACCTTAAGATCTTCGGCAGCTCAAGAAGAACAGATCCCCGCCACCTCGCTGACGCTCCTAGAGACCTAGGCATAAACGCCCACCACAGAGAATAGGAGTCGCCTATTAAGCCGAGTGAATACAAATATCACGCATTTGGTCCCCCATATTTTCAGGCCGATATATATATATACAATTATTAACCAAGTTACATGATGAATAACTGTCCAAAAGTCACAGAGATAATACACATGAGCCTACAACCCTGAATAACACATACTCATCTAATGGAAACAATCCTAACACACAAAATCATCAAATGAGGAATCCACCTCCAAATAATACACATATGAGGAATCCACCTCCAAATAATACACATATGAGGAATCCACCTCCAAATAATACACACATATGAGGAATCCACCTCCAAATAATCAGATGAGGCCTCCACCTCCATCCTCCCGACCGAGGCTACACCCCTCAATGTGCATATCACACCAAACCTCCCGAATCCACGGGGCAACCCACACGATATGCACACCACGCCAAACCTCCCGGTCGGGGTCACCACCGCTCCGCAAGTAACACATAAATCAATCAAAGACATCACACACGCCCACACACAAAGACACAAATACATATACTGCCGCCTCATAATATAAATCATGTTCACAACTATCCCATGATATAAGTCATAATCACTAATATCTCATTATATGAATTATAGTCTCAATTATCTGATAATATAACTCAAAATCTCCATTATTTCATCATATGAATCATAATCAAAATGTACACATAATACCAATCATAATCTCAATTATTTCATAGTATAACTCATAAATCACAATTTTCACATAATATCAGTCATAGTCACTCAATACACATATCGGGATAATCTCAAGATATCACATGTAATATATACAACATAATATACATAAAAAGTTCCCATCGTGAGATTTGTACTCACCTCAAGTCCAAAAGTAGTAACAACAAAGACTAGGCGCTCTTTCGTATAGATCCCGGCTCAATTCCTATTCAAAGAATTAGATATTATAATACATTCCATAGAGTCCTCTCTAACATATACGTACCCCAAGTGTTATACCACGGCCTCACGACATTCGAATTTAGAAATCCTAGCAAGGATTCTATTCCCAAGATTGATATCACCTATAACATCCGACAACTATATTCAAATCAGCTAACTGCAAAATCTCAGTATTCGTCATCACCTAATTACTCCAACAATAACCTCCTAAACACATTCTAAACAACCCAGTAATCAATTGACAACTAATTAATCCATTAAATACAACCTCCAATTCAATCACGAAAAGCTATACGAACTTTCCCAAACTTTCTCAACTAAAATTTACCTATCCAATATCCAAACCAATAATTTACAATTCAAAACAACCATATTAAAGTCCTTTAACCTCATATTACCATTTAATGTCAATTTAAGAAAAGTCAATAAAAGTCAACATAACACTTACACCACTTTCTAACCCCAATAACTACTCAAAATCATCGCTAAATCTCCCACCGATACTCAGATAACATTTCTATACCATTATAATTTCAAGATCTAAAAGTCAACCAAAATTCACAAAGTCAACTCTTCAAAAACTCAAGAAATAATTCAAATATTTGAACTTTCTTACCCTCAAACGTGAGAGAATGCCCCGGGAATCTCTCCTTAAAATTTTAGGGCCAAAGCTCGCCAAATTTGGAAGAAAATCAAGAACAAAATCAAGGGAAATGGTGGAGAAAATTCGCCAAGAGGAGGGAGAAAGAGATGAGTTTAAAGCTTGACACCTCAAGGTGATAAGGATGATTAAAAAAGTCTCGGGTCCGCAGACCCAAAAATATCTCAAGACTAGCTCGGCTCTCGGCTCGGCTCGGCCCACCCTCGCCCCGATTTAACCTAATATAACTTTTAACTTCTAATCCCCAAATCATATTATACCACCTCGACATAACTCTTTAAATACCAAATCGCACTATCAACCGACGATTCGTCATATCTCCAACGATTCAACTGAAACCCTCTGATTTCTCCGAAATTCAATCGGAAAGAACTTAGTATACTATTTCATAATATTAATACGGAACGGTTATCACGCCTACCACCTATAAAATTTCGGCCCTCGAATTTACTCAACACCATGCTCTCGCACTAACACACTCACTCAACCTCATAGGAATAGTATACTACATATATTATAGTACAAAGTTTAAGAACTAACCTTCGCTTCGAAAAGATATGGTGATACTGGTTTCTGACATCCTCCTCTCGTTCCCACGTAGCTTCCTCCACTCGCTGATTTCGCCACAACACCTTCACTAAAGCCACAACTTTATTTCGCAACACTTTTCCTTACGATCAAGAATTTTCACCGGTTTCTCTTCATACGTAGCATCCTCTCCCGAGCTCCACTGGCCGCGACTTGGCAAGATACGGGATTGCCCGGGATATACTTCCTCAAACATGACACATGGAAAACATTATGAATTTCGTCTAATGCTGAGGCAATGCTAAACGATAGGGGCCACCGGACCAACTCTCGCCTACAACTTACAATGGACCGACACCTGGGGCTCAACTTTCCTCTCTTCCTAATCTCAACACACCTTTCCATGGGGATATTCTCAAGAATACTTTATCACCAATTTCAAAGTTTAAATCCACCACGATTTCCATCTCGCATACATCTTTTGCCTATCTTGCTTCACCTCTCGCCAGTGTCGCCGTATCAATTTTATTCTCTCTACCCATCTTTCCACCAACTCAACCATACACTTTTCTATCTCACTTCATTCCAAAGAACCTGAGTCCTACATTTCCTCAGCCGCATAATGCTTCCAAATGTGCCATCCCAATACCGGGCGTGGAAACTATTATTATATGCAAACTCCATTTTAGGCAATTCATCATCCCACTTCCGAAAATTCAACACACAGCCCCAATGCTATCCTCCAATGTTTGAATTGTTCTCTCCTGACCGCCCATCCGACCGTGGATGAAATGATGTACTCAAATTGACCCGTCCCCACGCTCTTGAAACTTTCCCAAAAAACTGAGGTGAATCTACATCTCGACCGATACAACGGATACCGGCATTCCATGCACCCGCACAACTTGATCCACATACAACCCGCTAACCGTCAGACCGAGTCGACTTAATTGCGTTAAATGAGCTGATTTCGATAGTCTATCCACTATGACCCAAATGCCATCATTCTTTCTCAACGTCCTCGGAAGTCCAAAGACAAAGTCCATCGTAATATGCTCCCAAGTCCACTCTGGAATAGGAAGGGGTTGCAATAGCCCCGCTGGATGTCGGTGTTCTATCCTCACCTGTCACAAGTCACATTTTGATACAAATTCAAGAATTTCCCCTCTTCATGTCGGGGCCACCAATACACCGCTTTTAAGTCTCTATAATATCTTTGTACCACCAGATGCATACCCAGATGGAGCATTATGAGCCTCATCCAAAATCTCCTTTTTCAACTCCGAGAATAAGTGAACGAATAATCTAATATGCAATTTAAGACCTCCATCCTCTCTCACCACAAAGTCTCGATTCGCCTCTTTCACTTCTATTATTTTTGTACTTTCATCTTTTGCCGCCCCTCCGCATTCAACAACAAGAACCGGTCGAATCTTATTTGTGCCAACAAACCACTATCGACTTCTACCCCGAAATTAACACCAAGTTGCTTCATTTCATTTAATGGCTCCTTAATCTTCCCCTTCCGACTCAAGGCATCAGCTACTACATTCGCTTTCCCGGGATGATACTCAATAGAAACATCATAATCGCTGATAAACTCCATCCACCTTCGCTGCCTCAGATTCAAATCTCTCTGCATTGGGAGGTATTTCAAACTTTTGTGATCAGTAAAAATTTTGCAAGTCACCCCATACAAATAATGCCTCCAAATTTTAAGAGCGAACACAATAGCTTAGCTCCCCAAATCGTAAGGCTGATAGTTTTCATGATTTCTCACTGCCGCGACGCATACGCTTACCACCTTACCATGTCAGACACATCCTAACCCCGACGTGACGCATCACTATACACGACATAGCCATCCCCGTCCCGACGGAAGAGTCAATAATCGCGCGGTGAAGTCAATTTCTCTTCAACCTCATCAAGCAATCACCACAATCCTCATTCCAAACAAATGGAACTCCTTTTCTAGTCAACCCGGTCAGCGCGTGGCAATACTGAGAAGTCTTGTATAAATCTCCGGATAGTATCCCGCTAGACCTGCAAAACCTCGTATTTCGCAACACTCCAGCGGTCGCTCCCAATTCATCACGCCTTCAACCTTTGAGGATCACACTTATACCCTCTCCCGAAATCACACGGCCCGTAAACCGCAGACTTTTCTCAACCAAAATTCACACTTGAAAATTTAGCGTAATTCATTTTCTCAAAGTCTCTAAAGACAACTCAAGTGTTCTTCATGCTCTCCTCACTACTGCATTATATCAAAAATGTCGGCCAATGAACACCACCACAAATTTATCTATGCAAGGAACACCATTCATAAGATCCATAAATGCGTGTGGGCATTCACAACCCAAATGGCATCACCAAAACTCAGAAGGCTCCATACTTTGCTCCTAAAGTTCGACTTTTGATACATCATCCTCCTTAATCCTCAATTGATGTAGCCCGACCTCAAGTCAATCTTAGAAAATACCCGGCATCCTTCAATTGATCAAACAGATCATCAATCCTCAGCAAATTGACATCGATTCTTAATGGTTACTTTGTTCAAATTGCCTATAATCTATACACAACCCTCAAAGATCCATCCTTCTTCTTGACAAATAACACCTGGCAAGGCGAACTACTTGGTCGAATGAATCCTTTATCCAACAATTCCTCGCAATTGCGTTAACTCCTTCAACTCCGCCAAGCAGAGCCATTCTATAAATATAGAAATCGGAGTAGTACCCGTGGAATCAATTTATAGAAAACTCCACCTCTCTCGCATTGTGAGGAAGTCCTGCAATTCCTCAGAAATACATCAACATACTCTCTCACACATGCACCTCTCTTCAAATCAACCTTTACTTGTGTCGACAACACGGGCAAAGTATAACCAATACATCCACTTCTCAACATCTTACGGGCAACTAAGGCGTAAAATGAGACAAGAGGAAAGGATTTTCATCACCTGTGAAAGAAGATCTTAGATCTACCTCGTGACTAGATATTTCAATCTTCTTAAGATGACAATCTATCAATCGCATGGATGTTTCCCCAACCAATCCATTCCCTGCACAAGATCAAAATCATTCATCTCAGTGCGTAATAAATCTATCTCCGACATTGATTTCCACTTATGGGACAATTTCTAAGTACCTTTATCAATCTTAATGTAATTTCACCCGGAGTTAGAATTAGAAGTGGAATAGCAAGAATTTCGAGTTTTAGGAATACTGAGAATTTCGTAGATATAAAGGAAATTAGTAGCCCGAATCAAACAAGACTTTAGCTTCCAACCCACATAAATTAAAGTACCCGACCACCCCGGGGAATCCCGAAGCCTCACTGGTAATCGCAACATTCCGCCCACGGCTAGTTCCAAAGACCACCCCGACTAGTCCCAGCGAACCTTGCTACCCCCGACTACTCACAACCTACGCCCAAAGCCTCCTCTACCACTGACCGACTTCCACCTGGGCTCCGTGATAGCCTCCTCTCGCTCGGCTCATCGAGTAAATGCGCAGCACTCCCACTAACATCGCCTAGTGGACAATCAAGAATGGCCTTCCCGCGATACCGATAACAAACCACCACCCCTGCCTCGGCATTCCGCAACTCTATTTAATCTCGGCTTACCACAACTTAAACACCCATAGTCACTCGCCTCCGAACGGCCACGCCTGCGATGACGCCCCGAAACCCGTAACTCGACCTATCACCATCTCGGTAAAGATCATATCTTCCTTTTCTCCCCACCTACCGACACTCACCAAATCCATCTCTACCCTGTAAGGCATCATTTACCAGCTCACGAGTTGTAATTTTGAGCGATAACCCGCGCGACCTCCCATCATTCCGTCCCCCGAACCTCTCGATCCTCTTTCCCCCGCAGATTCACTCGGAAGTAGACGGCAGATCAATCTTTTCTCGTAGTCATTTATACTTCCGCTCTCGCTGGTACTGATCAATTCTCTAGAGCCGACATATGCACCAAGACAAAAGCCCCTCAAATAATTCCCACGACCGATCCTTCCACAACACCGTGTCCGCCCAACAAGAATCAAAGATCTGCAGCCAGCCTCCCACCAGCCTCGAGCCCACTGCACCAGACAAGGACCGGGTCCCCGCCCCCAAGACCCCTATAGGCTCAAATATACTCTCCAAGTCTCAATGAACTCTAATGCCCGACAGAGAATCAAATGCAAATCTCAGGTCCTGCTTCGTAAAGCGGTCAAATAGCTTACTCAGAATTCCACCTCCCGCCCAAATAGCTAGAACTACTGCCTCGATCTCCACCAACATTTATCCTGCATCCCGTGGTCCACACTAGGCTCATCACCGCCACATTATCCACATTCTCAAGAATCCTAGCACCTCTACCACCTCTAGCACCTCTCGGCAGCCCTCTCGCACCCCTCACGCACCTCCGGGCAAAGACCCAACCACTGCACGTGGTGGCATCCCATACGCCTACTTAAATAATGTAAGAAAAGAAGAAATCAGACCCCACAAGAAAACTCAATAGCGACAACTCTCTAACAACTATCAACCTACATAACCACACAGACACCATAAAGACCTCGAACCTAGGCTCGATACTGTAAATTGTAACGACCCACCCCAAGTCGGCTCGCTCTCGAGGTTAAGATCATTAACAACCCCAGATACTGCAGTCACCAAACGATGGATACAATAACAACATAACCTCGCCGACATTATCAAAATAAAGTCTTATTTCCATCAGAAATTCCAACAATACATCCAACAAAATAACTGACAACGTAACACATATCCAAAATACATCATAAGGAAAGTATGACAAATGTGACTCGCCAATATAATACAACCCACCAGCCTCAAATATACAAATTTTTTGATTAAAAGAAATGACCGATGAGACTTCCTGCTACCACCTACTACCTAAGATCTTCGCTAAATGCTGAAGAACAGACCCTTTCGCCACCTCGCTGGACATCGCCTCCCAGACCTGTGCATAAAACGCCCGCCCACAGAGAATGTGAGCTATTGCTTCGAGTGAATACAAATATCACATTTGGTCCCCATATATTTTCAGTCGATATATATATATATACAATTATTAACCAAGTTATATGACGACAATCAGTCTAAAAGTCACAAAGAGATAATACACATGAGCCTACAACCATGAATAACACATATTCATTTAATGGAAACAGTCCTAACACACAAATCATCAAACGAGGAATCCACTCAAATAATACACATACGAGGAATCCACCTCCAAATAATACACATACGAATCCACCTCCAAATAATACACATACGAGAATCCACCTCCAAATAATCGGGGATGAGGCCCACCTCCATCCTCCCGACGAGGCTACACCCCTCAATGTGCATATCACACCAAACCTCCAACTACCTGGCAACCCTCACGATATGCACACCACGCCAAACCTCCTGCCTGGGGTCACCACCGCTCCGCAAGTAACACATAAATCAATCAAAGACACAAAGACACACCACACAGCCAAAAGACATACTACATATATAACACACAGCCTCATAATATAAATCAGGTTCACAACTATTCCATGATATAAGTCATAATCACTAATATCTCATTACATGGATTATAGTCTCAATTATCTCATAATATAATTTAAAATCTCCATTATTTTATCATATGAATCATAATCAGAATCCACACATAATATCAATCATAAATCTCAATTATTTCAAAGTATAACTCATAAATCTCAATTTCACATAATATCGCCATGGCCTCCACAATACACATATCCTAATAATTCAAAATATCATGGGCTGTGAGTATATACAACATATTATACAAAGGTTCCCATCGAGATTGTATCTGTATCCCTGCTCAATTCCTATTCAAAGAAATTAGATATTATAATACATTCCATAGAGTCCTCTCTTAACATATATATGTACCCTGCTGTTATACCACGTCTCACGATTCGAATTTATAACTCTTAGCAAGGATTCTATTCCCAAGAGATTGATATCGCCTATAACATTCGATATAAATTATATTCAAATCGCTAACTTCGCAAAAATCTCAGATTCGCTATCACCTAATTAATACTCCAAAGAACCTCCTAAACACATTCTAAACAACCCAAAGAATCAATTGACAACTAATTAATCCATTAAATACAACCTCCAATTCAATCACGAAAAGCTATACGAACTTTCCCAAACTTTCTCAACTAAAATTCTACCTATCCATATCCAAACCAATAATTCTATACCCAAAACAACTATATTAAAGTCCTTTAACCTCATATTACCATTTAATGTCAATTTAAGAAAAGTCAATAAAAGTCAACATAACACTTACACCACTTTCTAACCCCAATAACTACTCAAAATCATCGCTAATCCCCTCACCGATACTCAGATAACATTTCTATATCATAATAACTTCAAGATCTAAAAGTCAACCAAAATTCATAAAAGTCAACTCTTCAAAAACTCAAGAAATACCCCAAAAGATTTGATCTTTCTTACTCCCAAACGAGAATGCCTGCAATCCTCCTAAAATTTGTGCGCCAAAAGCCGCTAAATTTGGAAGAAAATCAAGAACAAAATCAAGGGAAAATGGTGGAGAAAACGCTGCAAAGAGAGAGTGGAGAAAGAGGATGAGTTTGTGTTTGATAATCTCGGCGCGTGATAAGTGGATGATTAAAAAGTCTCGTCCGCACCTAAAATATCTCTGCCAAGACTAGCTCAAGCTCGCTCTCGGTTTCGCCCAATTCTCTGCCTCATTTAACAACACAACTCTAATATAACTTTAACTTCTAATCCCCCAAATCATATTATACCACTGATTACAACTTTAAAATCTTAAATACCAAATCGCACTATCAACCGATCGACCACATATCTCCAATCCATTCAACTCGAAAATTGATTTCTCCTCGAAATACTCCACCGAGCAACTAGTATATAATTTCATAATATTAATATAGAACGGGTTATCACAGCTTCCTCACCCACCTTATGTACTCTGCCCTCGAAATTTACTCAACACCCATGCTACTGCACTCCAACACACTCCACTAACCTCATAGTAATAGTATACTACATATTATAGTACAAAGTTTAAGAACTAACCTTCTGCTTCGAAAAGATGTGGATACTGGTTTCTGACATCCTCCTCTCGTTCCCACGTAGCTTCCTCCACTCGTTGATTTCGCCACAACACCTTCACTAAAGCCACAACTTTATTCCGCAACACTTTTTCCTTACGATCAAGAATTTTCACTGGTTTCTCTTCATACGTAAGATCCTCTCCGAGCTCCACTGGTTGTGACTCTAAGATATGGGATTCGTCTGGGATATACTTCCTCAAACATGACACATGGAAAACATTATGAATTCTGTCCAATGCTGGAGGCAATGCCAAACGATAGGCCACCGGACCAACTCTGCCCACAATCTCATACGGACCGATATATCTTGGGCTCAACTTTCCTCTCTTCCCGAATCTCAACACACCTTTCCATGGGGATATTCTCAAGAATACTTTATCACCAATTTCAAAGTTTAAATCCACCCGACGACGATCTGCATACATCTTTTGCCTATCTTGCGCCACTTTCAGGTGTTGCTGTATCAATTTTATTCTCTCTACCGATCTTTCCACCAACTCTGAACCATACACTTTTCTATCCCCCACTTCATTCCAGCAAACTGGAGTCCTACATTTCCTGCCGTACAATGCTTCAAATGGTGCCATCCCAATACTGGCGTGGAAACTATTATATGCAACCCATTTTAGGCAATTCATCATCCCACTCCTAAAAATTCAACACACGTGCCCGCAGAACATATCCTCCAATGTTTGAATTGTTCTCTCCGACGCCTATCCGACCAAGGATGAAATGATGTACTAAATTGACCTCGTCCCCATCAGCTTCTTGAAATCCTTTCCAAAACTGAGGTGAACGTACATTCGATCCGATACAACGGATACCGCACTCCATGCAATCGCACAACTTGATTCATACAACCTCGCCTAACCTCAGACCGTGAGCTCGACTTTAATTGCAAGAAATGAGCCGATTTCGATAGTCTATCCACTATGACCCAAATGCCATCATTCTTTCTCAACGCCCCTCGGAAGTCCAAAAACAAAGTCCATCGTGAATATGCTCCTGCAAGTCCACTCGAATAGGAAGGGGTCAGAATAGCCCGCTGGACGCCGGTAAATTTATCCTCACCGCCGACAAATGCATTTCGATACACCCAAGAATTTCCCTTCATGTTGGCCACCAATACATCGCTTAAGTCTCTATACATCTTTGTACCACCAGGATGCATACTGTATGGAGCATTATGAGCTTCATCCAAAATCTCCTTTTTCAACTCCTGAGAATAAGGCACGAATAATCTACCATGCATTGTAAGGGCTCCATCCTCTCTCACCACAAAGTCTGACATCTCGCCCGCTCACTTCCCCTATTATTTTTTGTATTCTCATCTTTTGTCGTCCTCCAAGATTCGATCATCAAGAACCGGCCGAACCCTTTATTATTTGTGCCAACAAACCACCATCGACTTAATTCAAATTAACACCAAGTTGCTTCATTTCATTTTAACGGCCCTTAATCTTCCCCTTCCGACTCAAGGCATCAGCCACTACATTCGCTTTCCCGGGATGATACTCAATAGAAACATCATAATCGCTGATAAACTCCATCCACCTTCGCTGCCTCAGATTCAAATCTCTCTCAAGGCTGGGAGTGTATTTCCAAACTCAAGGACAAGAAAATTTTGCAAGTCACCCCATACAAATAATGCCTCCAAATCTTAAGGCACCAATAGCGCCTAGCTCCAAATCGTGTTGATAGTTTTTCTCATGATTTCTCACCAGTTTTATGCATACGCTTACCACCTTACCACAAGCCAGACACACATCCCAACCCCTCGACGCGACGCATCACTATACACTCCATATAGCCATCCTTGCCCCGACGGAAGAGTCAATATCGCTGCAGTCAATTTCCTTTCAACTCATTGAAGCACCGCTCATCTCATTCCAAACAAATGGAACTCCTTTTCTAGTCAAATCGCCGGCGCTGCACACCGAGAAGTCTTGTATAAATCTCCGATAGTATCCGCTAGACCCGTAAAACTCCGTATTTCAAGAACACTAGTGGGTCAGTTCCCAATTCATCACAGCCAACCTTTTGAGGATCAACACTTATACCCTCTCCTCGAAATCACATGGCCCGTAAATCGTGACTTCTTTTCTCAACCAAAATTCACACTTGAAAATTTAGCATACACCATTTTTCCTCAAAGTCTCTAGCACAATCTCAAGTGTTCTTCATGCTCTCTCCCTCACTACCAGAATATATCAAAATGTCAAGCCACGAACACCACCACAAATTTATTCTGGGCGGTGCGAATTCATCTATAAGATCCATAAACGCGGCAGTGGCATTCACAACCCAAATGGCATCACCAAAAACTCGTAGTGCCCATATCTTGTTCTAAAAGCTGACTTTGATACATCATCCTCCTTAATCCTCAATTGATGGTAGCCTGACCTCAAGTCAATCTTAGAAAATACCCGGGCATCCTTCAATTGATCAAACAGATCATCAATCCTAGGCAACGGATATCGATTCTTAATGGTTACTTTGTTCAGCTGTCTATAATCGATACACAACCTCAAAGATCCATCCTTCTTCTTGACAAATAACACCGGAGCTCCCCAAGGTGAACTACTTGGTCGAATGAATCCTTTATCCAACAATTCCTGCAATTGCGTTTTCAACTCCTTCAACTCCGCAGGAGCCATTCTATAAGGTGCCATAGAAATCGGAGTAGTACCAGGAATCAATTCTATAGAAAACTCCACCTCTCGCACAGGAGGAAGTCCCGCAATTCCTCAGAAATACATCAACATACTCTCTCTCACAACATGCACCTCTTTCAAATCCTTCTCTTTACAGCAATACGTAACTGAACGAAGTACATACTGAT
>JADFUC010002056.1:0-120709 GCA_019722365.1 Lithospermum erythrorhizon | reverse complement strand
TCAATGCTTCGTTCGGTTACGTATTGCTATTTATTCATTATTATAAGGTCGTATTGGTAATAATTTGACTTTATTCAGCCGTCCTTTTATGAATTTTCTAATCTATAGATAAAATAAAAGAAATATTATAAAAAAGACAATAAAAACCTGATTTTTTACGTTTCCACATCAAAAGTGAAATATAGTACTTAGTTCTTTTTTTTCTTTAACTAATGCCTATTGGTGTTCCAAAGTACCTTTCCGACTTCCTGGAGGACGACCATCTTGGATTGACGTATAGTGCGACTTGTGAATCTATTGGGTCATATGGGATTTCCCCGTTCTCTACCCCGATCGAGATATCCTCTGGTTCGCCCAAGAAAGATGAATTGAATCGTCAAAATTTGGAGCGCGAACTTGACACTTTAATTAGATCCATTTGGGGGATATTCATCTTGTTATACTATTCTAAATTAGATTAGAATAATTTATGGTTGGCTTAGTTGGACTCAAAATAGTATCCAGGCTCCGTTTAGAAAAAATCCAATTTGTAAAATTGATATGATTCCTATATTCTTATTTGTTTCATATTTGGTGGAAAATATGAAATGAATTGAAAAAAAAAAAGAGAAAATCATAACAAAAAGAAATGGTAAGGGGGCATTTGTTCTATATGTGCAAATCAAATCCAGGCAGATCTTTGCAGGTAAACATAAACCTAAAAAGATGAAAGAGATCATGAACAAGAAAATACCATCGTGATTCGCATTAAATCTCGATCAAAGATACATCAATGAGGATTAATTCGAGAAGTTTAGAACTTCTTTCTATTATAAGAAAAGGAGTCAAAACAAGTCTTTTATTGAAAAACCCTGTGTTAGTTTCTCTAAGCATGACTTCCTTTAGCATTGGGCATTTCATTTGTGCTAGGTTGACAAGCGGCGGTTGAGCGAAATTTGTTTTGAGAGTTTTTGTTCAGTGGCTAGGTGAGCATCGGGTGTGAGAGGATCCTCACAGTTTGATTTTGTTTATTGTCAACTTTTTTTGATTGTTGTATTTTCCTTTTGAAACTTTAGCCTTGTCGGTACATTGTCATTTGTGTCGGGGATCTGATCGCATCATCTGTTATAGCACTTTGCCGACATTACTTTATTTTGGGATATGTTGTGTATATATATGGGTTTGTCGTTCGATGTCGGTGATGGATTATAAATCTTAAAAACTGTTTTTGATTGGGGAAACTTGATTGTGATCACACTTTTTTTTGGATGAAAGAATTTTGTTTTAAACTGAGTCGTCCATCGGTTTGGTGACTTTCACAGTGTTCGACTGGGCGGATGCGTTACAATTTTGGTATCGAGCCTGGGTTTGATTACTTGGTATACGTGGTTGTGTGCTACTTGTTTTTTTCTTTTAGTCGTTGTGAGTGGGTGTCTTTTTGTGAATGCATGTCTTTTCTTTGTGCGTGGGCGGTGAGGATGCCACAGAGTGCGTGGGCGAGGTAGGCGAGAGAGGTGCCGAGTGGGGCCGGAGGAGGCCGAGGGGCGGTAGGGGTATGGCGTGGAGTGGTCTGGCGTGGACCGGCTGAGGTCCCGGAGGTGCGATCTTACGAGCATGTTGAGGAGGTTGAGGTAGACCTCGTAAGAGAGTGTGGTCTTGGGTGGTCGAGCAACAACGGGTTGATTCGAGCAAGTTGTTCAGTTTAGAAGAGGATCCTCCGAAGTTTTGCGGGGTTCGCGGAGAAGCGAGGCTATTGAGTTCATCCGGGATATGAAGTCGGGTTGCCCAGGCCGATGGGGATTGTGGGGCGAGATGAGGTGAAGTTTGCTAGACTTCACGAGGTGCACATGGCGGTGGGAGAACACAGGTGCCTCATTGCCGAGAGGGAGGTTAAGTGTGTCTTGGGAGCAATTTGTTGAACTCTTCCGGAGAATTATTGGCAAAACCCACATGACGGCCTTGGTGATTCGTTGACTCGAGGTTCGAGTCGGTGGATCCATTATGAGAGAGAGCAGTTCAGTGATCACAGTGCGACTAACTACGATGTTTATCCGGTAGGCGAAGAGGATCATTAAGATTCGAGATGGGTTGGCATAGGAATACGTCACGGAATCTCAGCGATGGATTTTACTAGTTTCCATGTTGTGAGGAATGCGATACGAATGGAAATGAAGTTAGCGAGCAGTGGATCGGAGGAGTCGGCACAGGGGACTTTCTTTCGGTGAGCCTTCTAGCTCTAAATTTTAGAGGAGGGAGCGGACCGGCCCAGTCGTCATGGGTAGGAATCACTTGATTGCTCCGGCGATTCACGAGTTATATTTTCTCGCACACTTACGGTGGGCGCTGCGAGATCAGCGGGGTCTAGAAGTAGTCTTCGAGAGTCGAGAGAGGTATCCGTTGTTACCGTTGTGGTCGAGATTAGACACGAGGCCGGATTTCAGGGAGAGGGTGATGCTTATGCTATCGATGCGGCCCGGCCGGGACATTTGGCGAAGGAGTGTCCCAGCTTCCCAGAGGGGAGAGGTGCTAGTACTTTAACAACGATTCTGACTGTATCGAGGCGGTTATCGGGAGAATTAGAGTGGTGGTCGATTCGCGCCGTGGAGGCCGGGGATGGGCAGGAGGACTTGATCACCAGTGGGTAGCGACTGAGATGAGGCAGTCGAGGCGGATTCACGCCGTTACTCATCGGGAGGCACATGATGCCCAGGAGTGGTGGCAGTGCACTATTTACGTATGATATTGAGGCCGAGTGTTGTTTGATTACGGGGCTACGCATTCTTTTTGTTTCTCGGAGTTTGTTCTGCACTTATCACATGTTGTGTGCCTTTACTATTCCACTTGAGATTATGACACTGTAGGGAGGTCGGTTATTAGTTGGGTGTATATAGAGCGTCGCTTTGATTGTTTTGTGGTAAGTTGTTGTGCGTTGATTTACTTCCATTTAGACTTTTGATTTTGACCTTATCTTGGGTATGGATTGGTTGGGGAAACATCGTGCTGTTATTGATTGCCATCGGAGGAAGTTAGCTTTTGTGGGTTCGGGAGACGGATATCCGGTTTGAGGGAGGCAGATTTTTGCCTTCGAGTTTGTATGACACTTGAGGCTAGGAGATTGATTCGGAAGCGTGTATTAGGTTCTTGGGGTATGTGGTTGATTTGAGTAGAAGAGAGCGAGTAGAGAATGTGCGGGTTGTTAGAGTTGAGGATGTTTTCTTGAGACTTGCGGGGTTGCCGCCAGAGAGGGAGATCGAATTTGCTATTGAGGTTATTCCGGGTACGGCACCAATTTCTCTTCCACCGTACAGGATGGCTCCAGCCGAGTTGCAGGAATTGCGGACTCAGTTACAGGAGTTGTTGGAGAAAGGATTCATCAGACCGAGTGTATCTCCGTGGGGTGCACCAGTGTTGTATACCGTCTGGTTCTAAGGGCTACGTGATTTATAGTGATGCTTCGCATCAGGGATTGGGGTGTGTTGATGCAGTATAGGAAGGTGATTGCCTATGCTTCCCGACAGTTGAGAAATCACGAGAAGAACTATCCGACCCATGATTTTGAGCTAGTGGTGATGATCGTTGGGTTGAAGTTGTCGAGACATTATACGTATAGGGATAAATGCCAAATTTTTACCGATCATAAAAGTTTGAAGTATCTACGTGGAGATTTGAATTTGAGGCGAGAGGAGGTGGATGGAATCCGCCGGTGATTATGACTTATGACTGAGTACCCTCCGGGGGGAATGCAAATGTAATGCATTGATGCCTTGAGTGAAAGGGAAATCAAAGGATGGAGAGAGGGATGGGGCTTGGTGGGGAGTGCGACTTTGATGTCAGTGTGACAGGGAGATTTTTGCCCATATGAGGTTCGACCGGTGCTTGGATCGAATCTTAGAATTTCAGCCTTGTGAATGAGAAACTGAGGTTGTCGAGTAGGGATGTGAAGTGGGGTCGAGATCAGTTTCACGGTTGGCAGTGGAGTTAGTATTGCTTTTATTTTGTGTGATATTTGATTTTGTGTTATTATATTCTTCGCTTGATTGTTTGAGGTTGTTAAATTTCGAGGTTGAAATTTTATTAGGTGGTAGATTGTAATAACCCGTTATGAAGAAAAAAAAATTTAAATTTTCGATTATTGTGGGACCGGGGATGAGTATAAATAATCTCGATGATAATATTATTTCATAAATTTTTTGCTTGATTACATTTATAATTTAGTATTTTTTGCCATGGAATATTTTGTCTTTGGAATCGGGTTCGTGGAGATTTAGAAATGCAGATACTTGGAGAATTAGCAAGAAACGAGCGGGACTCGAGTTTTTTAAATATCTAGTCAAGCCGTGTCATCATTTTTGAGTTCATTTCTTCCTTTTTCCTCATAGGGCCGAGATTAAGCCCCCTCCCCCTTAAAAAATTTCTTTTTCCATTTCTCTCTTCGATTGTCGCTCAAACTCAAGATCGTTTGTAGAATATCGTTCTCCCCATCATTCTCTTCGAGTTAAGGTATGAAAGTTCAAGTCTTTTGAGATATTTCTTGGGTTTTGACATGGTTGACTTTTAGTTGACTTTCCATAATTCAATTTTATGATGAATCTTACTTGGTTATGGGTTACGTAGCGTATATAAGTGATTAATTCATGATTTAGATGTCGTTTGAGATGTTATGTTGGAGTTGACTTTTAGGTTTCGGTTGACTTTTTGGGTTGATATTTTTCTAAGACTTTAAATGTGTAGGAGGTTATGTTGGGACCTTATTGTAAGTTATTATGATATTAAATTGGTGATTTAAAATTGATTAAAGGTATATCGAAAAAGTGTTAATTCAAGTTGAGTTATGATTGATATTCGGAGTATAGATTTATTAATTATAGACCTGCTGATTAACTAGAATGACTTATAAGTCTATTTGTAATGAGAAAGTGATAAGATGGAATTTAGCGGGGGATCGATTGGGTTGTGTCGATGGGATTATAATTCGATAGTTTATCCGTCATGTTAGAGCCCCATTTAGAATAATTCCCACAAATTTGGTTATGTATCTTCTGACGCCGGTATAGTAGTGAGTGCTTGATTATACTTCATGGGTGTTGTTTAGGCGTTGATCGTGGAAAAGGCGGTTACCTTGATTGTTTCGCGAAGGTTTTATAGGTAGCTAAGCAGTGAGTACTTATCTCACAGATTGTTGCCTACGTACTTACTTTAAATTGTGTGAACATGTTATTGTGATATGATTATGTGAGAATGATATAAAATGTAGCAAACCATGTATAAATTAAATGCGCCCTCGGGGTTAGATTGATCATCAACGTATATGCGGAGTCACCATCTGCGATGGTTGACACGAAAATCACCTGTTTAATAACCAATAAAACGGATAGTTTGATAAAAGTGAATAGTTCGAAAACTCAAAAGCTGTATCTGAGTTTAACCATCGATGGCGTCGCCTAACTCAAAAGCGAAAGTGTAAAATTCATCATCTCAGTCTCAAATATTCCACAAAATAGTTTACAATGTTCCAACATCCAAAACAAAATATTAAAAAAGCGAGTACATCAAAATAAGGAAAAGGTGAAGCTGCCGAGGATCTAGCCACTTGTCAAATCACCTAAGTAAAACCACGGACACCACGAACTCCATGATGCGATGGCACTGTCCCGATCGAAGGTGGGAGGAACAACGACTTAGTGGAAGCGAATCACCCCAGGATGGTAGCTTCGCTATATCGAATGAAGTATACAGTAAGGGATAAATATAGGTAATATGCGTACCAATAGGATGGATAATTACATTTATACTTATATAATACAAAATATGCTAACTACTTGACATCATACTTGAGTTTAACGTCAACAAAAGCACACGTTATAGAAAATTTAACTTACGTTAACTCGCAGGTCATATTCCATATCACATAACCAAACAAGTAACAGAAAATTCACACACCGTTCATACTACAACAACAATAAAATAAACATATAAGAAAAAATGAAACCACAATGACATCACACGTATAACATTTCGTCCTTTTCAGCTCACCCTTGAGCATGACAACAACATAATCCTTTTCAGCGAGCTCACCCTTCAAACACAAACATCGTCATGTCCTTTTCGTAGGGCTCACCCTTGAACACCCCACATCATCCCAAACATTCTCCAACTCAAACAATTCTGATTCACCTGATAATAATCTCAGTATGGCATCCATAACATACACGATACAACAATTTCGTATAGACCTATACTCAAACATAAATATACTCGCGGAATACGTTCTAGCCTACCCAACATGAATACACTCAAACATAAACATACTCGAAGGACCTACACTCGAACAAATATATTCCAAACACAAATACACCCAAATAAACATACCATGAGCATCAACCTGAAAACACCATACAATCGACATCTCACAAATTCACAACATACTCAGATAAGTTTATATCAGTACCTGATCAAATCAATTTACCATATACTTCACCTGATTTAAATAAGGTAACAAGCAGTGATAAATCCCCACCTTGGCTAGTACCACTAAGCGCCCAGCGATCCCGGTCGATCCTCGCACTTTTCGCGTCAGTGCGAGCGAGCATTTCAAAAATATAATCTGGCTATTAACCATTTAAATCCCTTTATCTAATTTAAATGCCCAGACTTTGCAACCCATTTTAGGTTATAAATTGACAACTTACGTAAAGATTATTAACTATGTTCCAATAACAATTTGATGACCCTCGTACCCGGACTAAATTCGATAATCAGCCTATATCCTATTCATTCCCAACATTTCCCAATAATTTCAATCAATCCAAATTTCAACTTTTTCCCCAATTAATTTAACCATAACTCTGACCCCTAATCCCTAAGTTCGCTTTCTACCCAAAACCTACTAAGATTAATTCCTTTATTCTCTCACAACAACATAATTCATAATTGTATCCCCAGCAATCACAATAACGGTCCCATTAGCTTTATTTCGTTAATAGCCCGTTTCGAAAGTCAACCCCACGATCACCCGAAAATAAATTCAACTATAACAACACTTACTGACATCGATCATTATCGTTCCTACATTATAATTTAAGCTCAGACAATAATTCTATTCGGTAATATATCCAAAATCAAAGTCAACCCAAAAGTTCAAAAGTCAATTGCCTAAAAACATCAAATTTTCATCAAACACAATATTTCGACCCAATAATAACTAATTTACAATTCAAGAATCAATTGGACAAATAAAATTCAAAATACCAAAAAGTCAAAGTTTGGAGATTTCACAAAATACTCAAAAATATCGCACCTTTTTTACCTTGAAACGACGAGGATGATGAGGAGAAGCTCTCCCGAAAATTTGAAGTCCAAAGCTCGAGAGATGGAGGAGAAAATTGAGAAAGAAGAATCGAATTATTTTTCTTTTCTTGAAAACCAACTCGGCAGTAACAGCTGAAGAAAGAAAAATGTGAATGGGTTGGGATTTGGTTGGGCTTAAAGGATGGTTAAGGAATTTGGGGTTGGGCCCAATAGCCCAATCGGTGTAAAACCCGAACATTTTATTCCGTGAATCTATACCGTTTTGCTTATCTAGGCAACTAACTTCCGAACAATAACATTGTGAACATAAAATATTAAGTGGGTTCCACATTTGAAATAAATTTATAAAATCTACATTTAATTTATTTTATTAACAGTAGATTACCGGTTATTATGTTAGACTATTTAGAGATAGTTCCCCAAGAGTTAGTTATGTATCTTCTAGAACGACGGTATAGTAGTAGGTCTTGATTATAACTTTATGCGTTGTTTAGCGTTGATCGTGGAAAAGAGGCCGATTACCTTGATTGTTTTTAGCGAAGGAGACTGCGGTAGCTAGCGAAGGTAATCTTTTTATCTCGGGGTATTACTTTACGTACTTAACTTTAAATTGTGTGAACATGTTATTATGATATGATTATGTAGAGATGATATACATATTAATTTATTTATTATGTTAAAATTTGTTTAGAGATAGTTCCACCCTAAGAGTTAGTTATGTATCTTCTAGAACACTTCGGTATAGTATTAGGTCTTGATTATACTTTATGGGTGTTGTTTAGGCGTTGATCGTGGAAAGAGCGGTTACCTTGATTGTTTTTAAGGTTTGCGGTAGCTAAGCAGTGATACTTATCTCCACGGGTGTTACTTCGTACTTACTTTAAATTGTGTGAACATGTTATCGTGATATGATTATGTGAGAATGATATACGTGTTATTATGATATGATTATGTGAGAATGATATACATGTCATTGTGTTATGATTACGTGAGAATGATATATACATGTAATTGTTATGATTATGTGATTATATTAAATGGCGTTGAAGATTGCTTGAGGTAAATGTGTACAGCAGACTCCCCAACATATTTCTGATTTACGTGACGCTTGTCGGCCTTATGATTTCTGTGGCCTTGTAGAACTTATGATTTACGTGGCGCTTGTCGGCCTTTTATGATTTACTGTGTGTCGGCGGGTGTGTTTGACTACGATTGTGAGATGTTTTAGTGTGTGCTTGGATATTGTTTGGGAGTGCAGTAGGCGGTTATTGAGAGGTGATGGTTAGAGTTATGTATGACTTGAGGTGACTTGAGTATCGGGATTTGACTTATGTTGGGATGATTAGAGGGGTTAGGTGACTATCCTTCCTTGCCGGGATATCTTTGACGATATGTGCATATCTTAGTGTATAAGAGCGGTGTGCCTTATACTTAGTGTATAGGCGGTGTGCCTTGTCTTTAGTGTATGAGTGCGGTGTGCACTTATGCTTTGGTAATATAGAATGCGTGGTGTGCATATACTTTGTATAAGTGCGGTTTGGCCTTATATTCTTGGTATAAGTGCGGGGTGATCATTGATTAGTCCATTCTGGGTAGATGGATTGAGTATATGCGCATTAGAGGATGACCTGGTGGGGATATGAGATAGGAGGTTTGATGACTAGAGTTTTAATTAGATTTGTTGAGTCTATTGATTTCTTCTGGAATTGTGTGCTTGTTGAGACCTTCTATTATATCTTCATGTATTATGTCTGAGTTTTCCTGCGGAATTATGTTGTATGACCTTTTTAGGTAGTCCTGGATATATGTATTTTATTCATATTTGACTATTATATTTTGGCTGTCTCGTTCCATATGGTAAGTTCACCCTTGTGTTAAGTTTCACTAAGCTTCGAGGCTTACCTTTCGCATTAGGCATTCATTTGTGCCGGGTTGGTGATTGAGCCAGAGGCGTTTGAGTTTTTTTTTGTTCAGTGGCTAGAGTGAGCTATCGGGTGTGAGGAGGATCCTGTGATCGATTTTGATGTGTTGTCAAGCTGTTTTGATTGTTGTATTTTCCTTTTGAAACTTTAGCCTTATTAAATTTGTCATTTTGTATTCGGGATCTGATGCAGCATCATCTGTTGTAGCCTTTCACGGCATTACTTTATTTTGGGGTATGTTGTGTATATATATATGGGTTTTGTCGTTTCGATATCAGGCGATGGATTATAAAGCCCCACTTGTTTTGATTTGGAAAATTTAATTGTGATCACATTTTTGGATGAAAGCGAATTGTGTTTTAAAGCTGACTCGTCCATCGGTTTGGCAGTGACTCACGGTGTTCAATTTGTGACTCTCTCACCTCGGGGCGGCCGACTTCCAGGCGAGATGAATTACACCTACACTACATTAGTTAAAGTTAATTAATTTGTTAAATAGTTCATTTCATTAGTTATATAGTTTCATTAGTTAAAAGTTTATTTATTATAGTTTAATGAATAATTTCATATGTTAAATAGTATAGTTAAAGTTAATTTGTAAAGTTAATTTCATATGTTAAATAATTTGTAAAGTTAATTTCATTAATTGTATAGTTAATTTCATATGTTAAATAGTTAATTTCATTAGTTAAAGTTAATTTGTATAGTTAATTTCATTAGTATAGTTATGTAATAACACATTTCGTACTAATATTACGCCAGCCATACTAGTTGCTCGGTCGATTATTTAGGAGAAATCAAAAATTTTGAAGTTGATAATACAACGAATCGGTCGGTTAGTGGTACCTTTTCGATTATTTAAATTTTAAAGTTATGTCGGTTGGAAATTTTATTAGTTGGGTGGTAATATAATTTGAGGGTAGGAATGTTAATGTTTGGAAGTTGGTTGTCGAGATAAGTTAAAACGAGAAGTATCGATTGAATTAAAACGATCGGGTTTCACACACAAAACTAGTGGGCCAACCCATTAAGTCCATAAACCAACCCACCAAGGCCCAAAAACACAAAACCCATATCATGTAACTGCCTTGGCGAATGATGAAATCCCCATTGATTTTTTTCTTCGATTTCTCCTCCATCTCGCAAGCTTTGGACCTCAAATTTCTTGGAGAGTTTCTCCTCATCATCCTCTTCGATTCAAGGTAAAAAGGTCGGATCTTTTTGAGTATTTCGTGAGTTTCGGTTGAGTTGACTTTTTGTATTTTGATTTTTATTGCTACAAACGATTCTTAGGCCTTAATTAGTTGTTCTTGAGTTGAAGTTAAGCTTTTGGATGGAAGTAGTGTCGTGAGTGGTTTAGGGACGTTGACTTTTGAGTTTATTTTGACTTCGGCTTTTGTGGGTTATTATTTTATATAATAATTATTATACGGACTGGGTATAATATAAGAGTTGATAATGTCGATTGTTGGGAGTAAGTGTTGTTGGGATGGTGAGTTGACTTCGAGTTGACTTTGGGTTGACTTTTTTCTAAATGTTGTTGAGAGTATAAATATGTTATTGGACCTTTATTGTGATTGTTTTGAGGTGGAAATTATGATTTATAAGTTGTTGGAGGAATATATGTTGAAATTAGTTTTATTAGATTTTGGTAGTAAACGAGTTTGGGATTTGAGGTTGTTAGAAATGAGTTTAATTAGTTGGAAAAGTTGATATTTTGGGTTGATTGAGTGGTTTAAAAGCGTTAGTATTTTTGGTTAGGTGTTGGCGATTATGAAGCTAGTCGGGATAGTTGAAGTATAATTTTAATTGTCATTGAAACATAATTAACCATCTATACTTAAGTTATCTATTTGTAACTAAAATGGATTGAAAAGTCGAGATGAATTAAGATAAGGGTTAAATTGTTGTGAGTAGTAATTATATTTTGAATTATTTTGATTAGGCGGAACATGGAAAAAGGCACTTGGATCGATTAAGCGGGGCGTTCATTAACCAAGGTGGAGTACTTATCTCACTTGGGTCCTATAATACGTACTTACTACAGAATTATTGAACATGTCTTTGTGTGGTATGATTATGTAAGAATAGTACACTTCTCATTTTGTATGATTAACATGATTCATTTATTGTGAGCCATGATATGATTATGGGATTGTATTCTGTGGCGTTGAAGATGCCAGCAGGGTAAGTAATAGCTTGAACTCTCAACTTAAGTTTCTTGATTTATGTGGCCTTGTCGGCACTTTTGTATTTCTGTGGCCTTGTCGGCACTTTTGTATTTCTGTGGCCTTGTCGGCACTTGTGATTGATTTATGATTGTGAGATGTTTTAGCTATGTGCCTTGATGTGACTGGTAGTGAAGTTGTTGGGGGAGTGTTTGTTGGAGTTATGCGAGGTAACTTGAGTATTAGGATATGACCTATAGTTGGGATGATTAGGGGTTGGTGACTCTCCTTCCTTGCGAGATATGTAGCTATTGACCCATACTACGGCATAAGAGCGGTATGACTCTTATGATCACTTTGCGGTGTGCATTGTCGGTGTGGCCTTATCTTGTAGTGTATAAGTGCGGTTTGGCACCATACTTTCACGGTATAAGGCGGTATGAGTCTTTATGATCACTTTGATGTGTGTGCATTGTCGGTGTATTTTATCTTGTAGTGTATAAGTGCGGTTTGATCTTATACTTCGGTATAAGGCGGTGAAACTCTCTATGATCACTTTCTTTGTGTGCATTGTCGGTGTGGCCGTATACTGATATAAAGCGCGGTTGTATATACTTCGGTATAAAACGGTGTTTATTAGCGATTGGTCCATTCCTGCCCGAGGTGGGGCGGATTAGTATATGCGCGTTAGAGGTTGGTATAGTTATGGAATATGAGATAGATGGGTTGATGACTAGAGTTATAGTCGTTGTTGAGTCTGTGATTTTAATGCAATTTGATGGTGTGCCTTATTGAGACTTTGTATTATATCTTGATATGTGTTTTAAATTTCTATGGTGTTGTATAATCTATTTTATGACTCGTTTATTGGTTATGAACATTGTCGTTACTAGATGTTTCTTGATGAAATTATGTAGAATTAAGTTTCGGTTGATTATTGATAATATGATCAGATTTTCTTGTGGATCGTAGGTTGGTATTAATGAACATACATCCTTAAAGGTTAAAAATTGAGTTAAATTAATGGTTGAGATAACTTTTGAATGAGGCATTAGGTATAAATTATAAACAAACAATCATGCTAATCTATAGATATTGATGATATTTATATATAGTGAAAGTTGGATTCAACGTGTTAGTATATAAATTATATCTAACCACAGCGTTGATACCATCGAGGTGGATAAGTTCCGTAAAGACTAAATGAATAATTTGGTGAGATAATTCCGTTACTTAAGTTATCTTTATTTAAGATATCACGTTGCTCGGTTGTATTAAGATAATAAGCGATTTGGGTTCTTATGATAAAAAATTCAGATGTCATGAGGAGGTGTATGATTATAGTGGGAGTAGCACTTTCGGTGAACTCAAGATAATTGGTTGAGTTGTGAAATGTTGAGTTGTAGTAATGTTGAGTTGTATATTATATGGAAGTGGTTATACTTGAAAGATAACAAATAGAAAGATATCTCTTGTGATTTAGGTGTACTGTGAGTAAGTTGTTGACGTGGTGTGAGTTATCGGTGTTAGTTGGAAAGCCATTAAGGAAAGATTTATATTGTGGTGAGTAGCATATAAAATATAACTCTTGAGGTGGATAGTCGTTAAATAGGTAAGGGTCATGAATTATCCTTGTTTGTATGAGTGGTAGGTTACTCCTGTGATATTTGTATTCACTCAGCTTTTTAGCTGACTCCCTATTTCCTATGGGCTGGCGTTTTATGCCTAGGTTGTTGCGGGATGCCCGAGATGCGTGGCGAGGAAGTAGTTGCGTGCCGTGGAAGTGGCGATGGTGGCTTGAAGACCTCCAGATGTACTTTTATCTTCTTTGAAGTTTTTGTTGTACTTATGGTATTGTCGTCGAGTTGTAAAACCCGTTGTTTAATGTGGTATTTATATTATTCTTTTCGGTTGTTTGTGGTGTTGGTTAGTTCACCCGATGGACAAATTGTATTGTCTTATTTATCGTGTTAAATGATCATTTTTATGGGTATCCATCGTTGGTGACTCACGATTCGAGGTTGATGGCGGTCCCGACCTCGGGGGGCCACGGGAGGCTGAGGTCGTTACAGGTGAGTAGTTAAAGTTAATTTCATTAGTTAATTTCATTTGTATAGTTGATTAGTTAATTTCATTAGTTAATTAGTTAATTTCATTTGTATAGTTAATTAGTTAAAGTTAATTTCATTAGTATAGTTAAATAGTTAATTTCATTAGTTAAAGTTAAATAGTTAATTTCATATGTTGAATGGTTGATTAATTGAATAGTTGAATTGTTGAATAGTTGAATTGTTGAATTGTTGAATAGTTAAATAGTTGAATTGTTGTCGTTTGAATAGTTGTGAATAGTTTATATATGTTGTGAATAGTTGTGAATAGTTGTTAGTTGTGAATAGTTTTTAATTGTTAGTTGTGAATAGTTGTTAATTATTGAATTTGTGAATGAACTGAATAGTTAAAAATATTTCATGTTTGTAATTTGATTGTCTGAGATAATATGTGGTGGTAATAATAAGAAGAAGAAGCTTGTATAAATGATGAGGCGAGCCGACCTTAGGCGAGACTTCAATATTCGTATCGCCGAGCCGAGACAGCTCCCATGTCCCACCGTGCTCGCGGACTCAACTCCCCGATGCGACATGATTTGGCCATACGGGGCAGCCGGCCCGGTTCATCCTCGAGACCGGCAGCGTCGAGTTGGTGACCTACTAAATGCATTCTGGCGTTCCTAGAAGACTCTGGAGAGGGCGCCACGAGCCACCGCCATGTCACCGAGGCGATGATGGATGATGATGAAGCGGCAGAGGATTGGACTAGAACGACCAGCGAAGACTCCGATTGAGGCGGCTTACCGTGCGAGATATTGCCCGTCGAGGTGGTCCCAATGGGTAAGTTGGAGTTAGAGATCACTTCTGGTCGTAAGAATCTCTGTATTGTCTAAATTGTTGAAATTTTTATATTTTTCATTTATGTTATCTAACTTTTACATTTATGTTTTACTTTAAGCTATGCGATGGCAGCTCACGATGTCGAGGGATTCTTACGGAGATAGATGATCACGGGGGTGGGCCAGGGTTACGGCCCTCGTACAAATCGTCGACATTTGGAAATCGTTCAAGTAAGTATAAATTTGTTGTAAAATTAAAGGTTGTTTAAAATATTGTGAAGTAAATAAAAGTCTAATTAAATTTTATTTTATTTATTTTTTCAGGAGAGATATAAGATAAAGAATGGGACGTATGGCGGGCGCAACCGACTGTTGACGAGGCTTTGCCAAAGTGGGAAAAACTTCTTGACTTCCATGAAGAAGAAGACTCTCGAGAGTACCCGGATGGCGACCTCGTCGATTGTCTGCGGCCGAAGCCGGCTGGACTACTCCGCGTGTGACCCGACCAATGTGGGCCCCCCTGAGGTTGGGACCGTTATCAACCTGAATAATCAGAGTCACCAACGATGGATAATGATAAAAATGACTTCATTTAACGTGATAATAAAAATAATACAACTTGTCCATCGGGTGAACAACCAACGAAATACATAAATTTTAAATGAGGTACGAGGGAAAATACATAAGTGCGAAATCAAGCCACGAAATACAACAGTCTGGAGACAAGGCCTTAAATCGAGAAATTCGACAAGGCCACAGAACACAAGAAATATAAGTTGGGAGTTCAAGCTATTACTTACCTCAGGCAAATCTTTAGCGCCGCAATCTGTCCATGTCGTAACATGGCTCGCTGAATGAATCACCACGTAATCATACAACAATTACATGTATACCATTCTCACGCGTAATCATACCACAATGACATGTATACCATTCTCATATAATCATACCACAATGCTCATATAATCATACCACAATGACATGTTCACACGCAATTTAAGTAGTACATAAAGTAACACCGTGAGATAAGTACTACTTCTTAGTTGCTTAATAAACGTCCGCTAATAAGTCAAAGTGCCTTTCCCACCGTTCGCGTCTAATCAAACACCGAATACAATTACTACTCACAACAATTTTAACCTTATCTTAATTCAATTCGACTTCTGACCCATTTTAGTTACAAATTGACAACAAGTATAGATTACTAATTATGTTTCAATAACCATTAAAATGGCAATTTCGAAAAAATCCACTGAGCTAAATCATGATGACCAACACCTTAACCAAAATACCAACATTTTCAACCAATTTCAATCGGCCAAAATATCAGCACCCGACTAATTACGCCCATTTCCTAACAACGCAAATCCCAAGCCTCAAAATCTAATAAACTAATGTCAACATATATTCCTCAACAACTTATAAATTATAATTTCCACCTCAAAGCAATCACAATAAAGGTCAATAACATATTTATACTCTGACAACATTTTAGAAAAGTCGGCAAAGTCAACTCAAAAGTCAACTCGACTATACTGACACTTTCTACCCCAAAAATCGATTATTATCATCTCTTATACTGCAATCTAAGCCTGAATAATTATAAGCAATAATAACCCACAAAGAAGCTTGAAGTCAACTAAATCCCAAAGTCAAACGTCCTCAAAACATCCAAGAAATATCATCAGGGATACCGTATTAAATTCTGGTGTTATTTACTTTCTTACATTTCTTTAGAAGCAATTGTTATCTAGTTCGCATCTGTTATATAGCGGTATCGGAGAGATTTAATATCCGTGAAGGCGATGGGTGGTAAAGAGTTTGGAAGTAGATGATTAATGGGAGAAATAGTTTTGGTCTATGGCAAATCAAGGTGAGGCATTAATACAGGCGAGAGGATCGGTCTCCTCTTATGAAGAATCCCGCTGCATCGGTTCGAAAAAGCCAGAGTTCATAGGAGAAGAGCACACTCCAGCGTTGTTGTTGTCTTTGGGATGATTATTACGGAAGTTTAGGCGGAGGCAGCTGGCGGATTGTGAAAAGGTTAAAATTTGGAAAGTCGCGCGACCCGGAAGCAACCAGCAAGTTGTTGCTGGAAAGCAGCGTCTGTTCGGCCTGGCATTATCACGAGGAAGTGCGTCCTTAAAGACCATGATAGCTAAATACGATATTACTAGGTTGCGTAATATTGATGCTATGTTGATGATGAGGATCTTTGCCTTAGTGCAATTGGATTCTTTACCCGGCATCATATATTTAAGAATCTATGACTAATGGTAAATAGTCATAACTGAAGAAATTAGGCTAGCTTTCTTTACAGCAGGGAATTGAGACTTATAGTTGTGATGGTTCTAGTTTGGATACTCAATTTGTTGGGTTATTCGCCAATAATGTCGAGGGGATTTGTTAAAGGGGAAAAAAGTTTCTAAACGATTCAACGGGATTCGAAACTAGGGGATATGCATCATTCTTGTGGGAGAAGGACATTGGAAAACGTTGTCCTAAGAAGCGAGGGCAATTTAAATATAGTCACTTCTTTGTTGTTGCGAGAGTAGTACAAAATCACGAAAAGGATATAGCATTAGTTGCTAATAGCCACCGCATTTACACGATGTGTGGATACTTGGTCTGGAGAATCTTATCATATTTGTCTAAGAGGGAATGGTTTTGGAGAAAACATGAGCAAGTAGATGGTGGTAATATTTCTATATTAGCAGTTACGTTTGCAAAGTAGTTAGGATAGGTTACGTAAAAATTAGGACTACGTGATGGTAAGTTATGTACCTTAAAAAGATGTTAGATATGTTCCAACGATGTGAAAAATTTGATTTATTTGATACGCTAGACGGAAGGGGTTCGATTTTAAAGGTGAAGATGGAGTGATAAATATACTGCGGAGGTTGAGGTGATTACGAAGGTGTTAAGCAAGGTGCGTTGTATTTTACGCAGGTGCTACAACACGGATGCGCTCTTTGTTGCATCATACGTTGTTGAAAATGATAATATGACCAAGTTGTGGCATATGAGGCTTGGTCACATGGTGAGAGGGTCAGATGCAGCTGGGACAATCTTCTTGGTGTGCAAAAGTTGAAAGACTTGAGGTTTTGTGAGCACCGTGTCTTTCAAAAATTACATCGCAGCAAATTTTCGAAAGCGACTCAAAAAAACAAAAGGTACACTGGATTACATTCCTCCGTTGGGGTCCTTTAAAGAGTTGAGATCTTTAGGAGGTTCAGGGTATTTTCTATCGTTGATTGTTATTCAAGGATGACTTGGAGTGCTTTTATTATGAAGCAGAAAAGTGATCTTTCAAGCACTTGAGGATTGGAAGATTTAGTGGAAAAATCAAAGCGAGGGAAAGAAGGTCAAGCGGTACAACGTCTTGATATGATGCAGGTCTGTTCGTGCGAGTTTGATAGGTTTTGTAAGGCCGGAAGGGATTGCTAGGCATCTGCGGTTAGGCATACGCTGACCAGGGGAATGGTGTAGCGAGCGTATGAATCAAACATACGGAGAGAGCTCGTTGTATGCCTCAAATCTTGGAGTTGATGAGGAATGTTTTGGGGTGAGCCGGTCAACCACGACACATATCTGCTAAACCGTGGTCCTAAGGTATTAATCAGCTCTATTGAATTGTGGTCTAATAAATTACGCTAATTATCTGAGTTGAGAGTCTTGTTGTCTTGCTTATTATCATGTGAATGAGGTAAGTTAGAACCAAGGACAAAGAAGGGTATATTTGTAGGCTATGGTGATGGTGTGAAAGGGTATAGAGGTGGTCATCTTGAGAGACGAGTTATTACGGCCGAGAAATGTAATATTTGATGATAATTCTATGTTTAGATCAACCCATCCACACCCTGAATACAGCGGAGAAAGGTAGTGTTGGGAAAATTTGGTGAACACGAGAGATGCAGTGTTAATGGTGATGGTGAGGTAGCTCTTCTCGGTCAATCGAGCGAGAAACATGAAGTTCCGTCCCAGATGAACATAGAGTTGGCTCTTGATCGCTAGAAGAGCAAACTGAATTACCTCCTTTGGTATGGATATGAGGATATGTTGGCTTGTAGCTTTCACAGATTTGTAGAAAGTTGATCCTCGTGAGCGGTTTCTTCTGGAGAGAAGCTGTAAGCGGTACTAGAATCGGTCAGTAACTTAACATATGGGAGAAGAGATGGAATCACTTCACTTAAGAATCGGAGACTTCGGAGTTGAAGACCGGCGGGGAAAGATTATTTACTTGCAAGTGGATTTTCAAGCAGAAAGAAGGGTTGTCACCAGATGAGGGGGTTAAATATAAAGCTAGAGTGGTTGCTAGAGGTTTCAGTCAAAGGGAAGGAGTTGACTACAATGAGATTTTCTCACCTGTAGTCAGACACACTTCTATCAGGGTGCTTCTTGCTGTAGTTGCACATCAGGACTTGGGCTCGGCTGACTAGATGTCGGGAACAACTTTCTTACATGGAGGATTGGATGAAGAAAATTTATATATTGACCCGGATGGTTCGGGGAACCGGAAAGGAAAGGTATGTTTGATTGAAGAAATCTTTGTATGGTTTAAAAGCGGTCACCGAGGCGGTGGTACAAGAGATTTGATAGCTACATGATAGGGTGGGTATTCGAGGAGTCCATATAATGGCGGTTGTGTTTACTCTGACAAGGTTAGTGATGGTTCCTTTATCTACTTAGTTATGCGATATGTAAACTGCGGTTGAGAAAATCGATATTGTCAAAAATTTGAAGGGTTTACTTAGTGGTGGTTAGATGAAGGATTTGGAGTCTTTGCAAAGAAAGATTTTGGGAATATGGAGATATTTGGGATAAGTCGAGGAAAGCTTTTCTTATCTCGAGAAAGGCTATGTTGAAGATTCTATCCGGATTTGGTATAGCTCTTGCTAAACCAATTGAGACTCGAGTTCTACAATGCTCGTTTATGCAATTTGCATTTTGCGCCTCGATCATCGCTTTGAGAAAGTTTACATGGAGCGTACCTTATACTAGTGCAGTTGGAAGTTTGATGTACGCTATAGTCTGCACTAGACCTGATCTTGCACATATTGTTAGTGTTGTCAGTAGGTTCATGGCTGACCCTGGAAAAGAACATTGGCGGTGTGAAGAAGGATTTTCGTTCTGGTACCTCGATGTGGGGTCTTTTTATGGTGGAAATAGTCGGTGTTTAATTTACGGATACTACGATTCGTATCTGGAGATGTAGACGGTAAATATGGCTGGTTATGTTTTTACTCTTGGTGGTTACATTTGTGAGTTGGAGGCTGCAGTACTTGATCCACAGGCTTTGTCTACTCTTGGTATATGGCACTTACAGAAGGCTGCTAAGGAGGGTATTTGGTTGAGAGGACTAGTTAGTGATATGGGACTACATCACGATCGGTGATGATATATTGGCGAATAGTTTGAGTGCAATATGTTTAACCAAGGATCAGGTTCATCATGATAGGACAAAGCACATTGATGTGCGATATCATTTCCTGAGAGGTGAAAAAGGATTAGGTAAACAAAGTGGAGTACTGAGATAACGGTGATATGTGCAAGCGGTTCAGCGAGCAAGTTTGACGTGTCTGGACTTCTTGAATATTCAAAACATTAGTTGCCCGTGGTAGCGTCACAGTGAAACCACGTCACAGTGCATCTGGCATCATTCACTATCTGAGCACATACGGTATTTGGACATAGTGCTATTGGGGAAGATTTACGGATTTTTAAATATCTTTGGAGGATTAGTCGAGTGGAGATTTGTTAGAAATTGTTGGCTTGAACTACCACATCGTCTGATTTGTTTTTGTTCCTCTTATGTTAGCCTATATATATACGATAGTATATAGGTTTATTTTCTGTACCAAATAGCTTGAAGTTTTGTAAGACTCTTTGTGGCATTCTTATTATTTCGATCGAAATATTGTGTCAGTTTAATTTCCAATTATAGTGAAATTTTAAATTATTTCTGCCCGATGGATTAGTCTAACCATCGTTAGGGATATGCGTATTAAATTTAAATTATTTATTCCTAACTTTTCTTAATACGTATTTCCTTTACGTGAATGCAATTATCACAGTTTAGCATCTGTTATAACCGGTGGTGAGAGGCGACAGCACAAAAATTGAGGGTGTTGGGCTGTCTGCATATGACATGCCAGAGTGGAAAAAAAGATGCATACGAGTAAAGCTTTAACTTTTGGGCAGAGTCAAAACTTTCAATTCAGGATCAGAGGCAAAGTCTCTATCTTCAAGCAAGAAGGAGCTAGTCAGGCTGTCCATGATAATCGGGTTCTTGTTGTCATTGGTGAGTCCTGGTTCCGGAAAAGACAAACGCAGGCGACACAGTATCTAGCTGAGGCAGGTTACACTACAAAAGGAAAAATATGTTGCACTCAACCTCGTAGGGTTGCTGCAATGTCTGTTGCAAAGAGTTGCTGAAGAATTTGGATGTGGATTTAGAGGAAGTTGGGTATGCCATCAGGTTTTGAAGATTGTACAGGGCCAGACACTGTCATTAAGTATATGACAGATGGTATGCTCCTAAGAGAGGTTCTTATCGATGAGAATTTGTCTCAGTACTCTGTTGTGATGTGATGGAAGCACATGAGACTATCACAGTCTCCTGTTTGGATTACTGAAGCAGCTCGTGAAGCGAAGGCCAGATTTGCGTCTCATAGTTACCTCTGCCACGTTAGATGCTGAGAAGTTTTCTGGTTATTTCTTTGACTGTAACATCTTCACAATACCGGGTAGAACGTTTCCAGTGAATATACTTTACACTAAGCAACCAGAGAGTGACTACCTTGATGCGTCCTTGATTACTGTTTTACAGATCCATTTGACTGAACCACAGAAGGTGATGATATTCTTCTTGATTATTTCATGATTACTGTTTTACATCTAATTTTGTTCAGTCACGATCGTTGAAGGGAGGGCCTGTGAGTTCATCAGGCATTGCTTTCTATCATGGACATAAATGCTCTTCTGAATTTATTGTGAGCTTTTATTTTCTCTTAGTCTCTTAATTATTATTTGTGCACATGAAGGTCCATTAGCATATACCACGTTTGTCAGTTGTCTTATCTAGTCTCTGATGTGGAATTATGTTTTACGGAAGGAAATGCGGAGGCAGCGAGGAGGGTACAATAATTTTTTTACATAGAGGCACCGGGTGTCGACCATCTGAGGGTCCTCATAACCTATAAGAAGTAGTTAAATAGGCCGGGCATTATTCTCCTATTTCCAGGCTCTGCATAATGTTTATCTGCATGTACTCGAAGCTTTATTGATAAATTGTTTTCCTTAATGAAATGTGAAGATTGTTTACACATTTGGCAATTGTTTTCTTTCGCTCTTGTTCCTCGGTTTCTAAACAATTTATCTAATTGTACAGGTATAAGTTGGATGTGTTTAGTGCTGGAAGAGATTTCACGAAGATAAGGAAGGCAATACATTTCTTGGGTTTTTCTTTCATCTTTTGCGGAAAAGGATCCACAGGAGGGCTACAGAACCTTAGTTGAGAACCAGCCTGTTTATATCCATCCAAGCAGTGCACTTTTCCAAAGACAACGGTGGGTTATACCACAGACTTGTCTTGACAGCAAAGAATATGCAGGTCTTGTAATAGATCCAAAATGGCTCATTGAACTGGCACCCAGGTTTTTCAAGACTACAGATCCCACGAAGATGAGCAAACGTAAAAGACAGGAGCGTATTGAACCTCTTTATGACAGATATCATGAACCTAACTCTTGGCGTTTGAGTAAGAGGCGCGCATAATGTGTGGCGTATTGTATTGTGTGTTGGTACTTAACTTTTAGATTCTCTCTTGATCCCTGTAAATCATAATTTTCTTGATCCCTGTAAATCATAATTTTGTTCTAGTATAAAATGATCAAAATCCACTGATTTCCCTGAGAGATACACCATACATGATGGTGCTCTGTCATCCCTGTTTAGGAACTTCTTGCTTATAGTTGTCGACTTGTTATTGTATTTGATGAGTTATTGTATTTGATGGAGGCGATCGTGAGGGCAGCGAACAATGCTGGATGGCAGAGTCTTGAGGCAAACAGTAAACAATTGATGCATCATACATACTTGTCATCATTCATTGTTTATTACAGCGTTTCAAAATGTCATGATTCATTAGTCATATTGTACGAAGAGTACAAATTGAGTGGAAATTCAACTTTAGAAAGACGACATCGAAAATATGTACACTATTTTTTTAAGAACAAAAATGGCAGATCTCTAAATAAAATAAAAATACAAAACTCACTAATGATTGGGAGTGACTTAAGATAGCTGCTTGCAATAATATAATGCCAACTCTTGCACATAATTTCTATTTAGCCCTCCGAAATTTTGAAATTACTGCAAGACCCCATTTGTCTTCTTCACACTCTCAGCAAGCACGTTTCACTCATAGAAACACCATCAAACTCAAAGCAGCTCCAGGTCAGCAATTGTCCAATATAGTTTCTGTAATAATATTTTGTTTTTCCAATTTGATAATCCATTCACATGTTTTTCTAAGTTGCAAATGTTGTATATGTGATTTGTTTTATAGGCATTGTAATTATTGAGATGGATCAGGATAATTAGGAAAGATATTATTAGTAATGAGTATTATTATTACCATATTAGTTTAGTAATAACTTGTGTGCAGTTACTATTATTACCATAAGTATTTGATATTGTACCTATAAATATGGAGCTAGTTTGCTATATATTTCGGGGAGTTTATTATTATAATTTACATTACTCTATCATTCTTAACATGGTATGGAGCCTAAAATCTTGAGAGTTTTTTTTCTCGGCTGCGTTGGTGGGTGGCAACCACCATTATTAGCCACCGCCCGACAATTCATATATATTAAGTTCTTTTTTTTTGTACATTGTTTTGAGATTAATTTTTCAACTTGATGATTTTTTTAAATTAAGAGTTTTTCTATTTTTTGAGTGGGTGTTATTATCGACAATCGTGTTATTGATGAAAGTCTTGGCAATTACATTCATCTTGTGAATGATGAAAATCTTGAAAATGACATTTATTGAAAGATGTTTGATTTTTAGTTTATCTTATGATTTACTTTTCCATGTTGGAAGATTAGTTTGGAGTACTGCCGAGATGGAGTAGAATCTGTTTATGATGTATGTTGCAACGATTAAATGCAACAACAACTATTAGTTCCGAAAAGAATGGCGTTCCAGGGTGATAATATTTTGGTCCTTTAGCGATGTTCTCTCGCCAATGTTTGATGTTAGTTCTTTAGCGTGTTCTTCGCCAATGTTTTAGTCATTTTGATTTTTAGTTGACCGACTTATTTCCGGCTTGTTGATGAATGCAGCGATATATATCTACCGATGTTTTCTTATTGTTGCAAACACATGGCAATTCTATTAAGTGTCATGAGAGTTTGAGGAGAACAAATGGAAATAACGGATGAAGGGTTTATGAAGATAGAAATTTTTATCAAACTCGAAATACTATTTGAGATTGGACATTTAAATGATGTTCATGCTCCAGCTGAGGGAGGGTATTGAGATGGATCGGGATAATTAAGGAAGATATTATTAGTGTGAGTATTATTATTACCATATTAGTTTATTAACCTTATACCAAGTTACTATTATTACCATAAAGTATTTCATATTATACTATAAATAGACTAAGTTTGCTATTTCGAGTTTATTCAATATAATTTACAATACTCTATCATTCTTATCGGTAATAATTATAGATTATTATGGTTGTCTGTGATTCTTGAGAAAAGTGACAATACAAAACAAACATGGTGAGAAGCTTGTGGGATTGGTGGATGATCTTTGGAACAAAAGTTTGTATTATGTCATGGTTTCCAGATCCTCAAAGGTAGTAACTTTGTTTTGCATCTACAGTGGATTAATGCATTAGCATAGAGAGGATTTGCATTTTTATTCATGTTAATCTAACTAGAAGAGTTTCATTGATTACTGTCATCATATATGTATTGAGAATCCGATCTTTGTTGTTGATTAGACTATGCGGTGTGATAATAGGGTCGTGAGTTTTATCATACATAATTGATTGATTTTAGTTTATACATTGCCCATACATTGATATAGCCTTTCATTGGTAAGTGAAGGAATCAGTGCATTTCGCTTTGGTAAGAGCGATTGTGGTTCATTACATTCTATTAGAATATTGTGTACTGTTGATACTCTGAGTCTCTGACAATAGAAGTTAATAGTAATGTTCTGTCTAGTCTATGATAATATATAAAGCGTGCGATGGTCATATAAAATACTGTATATTTTTTTACTGTTCATACCACAAGCTTCTTGGCTTCTTTTTTGCTTTTTGTTTTTTGATTTTTTTTAGGGTTCTTTTATTTGTTTTTAGTTGTTGTTGTGGAAACTCGATAAATTAATACTCCGTCCGTTTTCTTTTAGTTGTCTTTCTAGCCTTAATTTTTGTTTAATCTTGGTCGCTAGCATAGAAATTATATTTTATATTTTGATGTCAACATGACAACTTTTTATTAAATTATCAACCAACAGTATAGGTTCGATTCATTGAAACGTTTACATTTTCAATGCACTTTTGACTACTTTTCTTTTCTTAATCAATGTCTGAAATAAATTTAAGAAAAGAGCAAGTAAAATGGAATTAAAGTACTCAATTATTTAATAAACTCGAGTCTCAACTCTAAAGAAACTCGATAAATTATCTTCAAATTATTTAATAAAAGCTACTAAAGATATTTTTTAGCGGTCAGCCGAGAATGGATATTAAATTAATAATTCGTGTTTGTTTTTAGGTTTGTTTTCCAATTCTTTTTACTTGTAGTGCGGTTGTGCTTTGTTTTAGTTCCTTTTTCGGGTAACTCTCTAAGATAATATTTTGGTTTTCCGGTCCCAACTAGGGGATAGGATGTTAAATTAATAATTAGTGTTTCTTTTTCGTTCATTTTTCATTTTTTTTATGCCTGATGCATGACCGACTATGCTTTTTAGTTCCTTTTCGGTTTTTAAGGCAATTATCAATAGAGAAGAAACTTATTAAATTATCTCTATTATTTGTCGCTCTCTCTAAGATAATATTTTATTTTTGGGCGATCCCGACTTCGAGGATAGGGTGCTAAATTAATGAGTCGTGCTTTTTGTTCCTTTTCAATTTTTTGCAATTATTAAAACTTCCGATTATTTAATCGTTGCTGAAATAATATTTTTGGCTGGGTCTTGACTCCGTTGCTTGAACAATGTAATGACCATTTTGAAACAAAGTTAGGTGATGAAATATTTTGATGATATAAAACGGTTTTTTGTTTTGATTTTTGCGGGGGTTCTTTCGTTTGCTTTTTTTGTGGAAACTCGATAAATTAATACTCGATTGTTTAATAAACTCGAGTCTCAATTCAGGCATAGGGTGCTAAATTAATCATTCATGCTTTTTTGGTCATTTTTTGTTTTTTTTTGCAATTACCAACTACAGTAGAAACTCTATAAATTAATACTCGATTATTTAATAAACTGTCTAAGATAATATTTTTGGCCGGTCTCGGCTCGGGGATAGGATGTTCAATTGATAATTCGTGTTTCTTTTTCGTTCATTTTTTTCTGAGGAAACGGTCACTTATCGCATTGTGCTTTTTAGTTCCTTTTTCGGTTTTTTAAGGCAATTATCAACTAGAAGAAACTCGGTAATTAATATTTGATTATTGTAACTCTCTAAGATAAAATTTTATTTTGGCCAGTCGACTCGGGGATAGAGGTGTAAAATTAAAAATTAAAATTAACTTTTCGTTCCTTTTTGATTTTGATTTTGCAATTGGCATAAAACTTCGATTATTTAAAACTTATCTAACATAATATTTTGGCCGATCGCGACTGGGATTGCGTGAACAATGTAATGACCATTTTTTGAAAGCAAAGTTGGCTAATGGAAATATTTTGATGATATAATAACGATTAGTTCGTTTGCTTTTTTGTGGAAACTTGATAAATTAATACTCGATTATTTAATAAACTCGAGTCTCGGCTTCGAGATAGGATACTAAGTGTCGTTTTACTTTTTTCGTTCATTTTTCACTTTTTTTACAATTACCAACTACACTAGAAACTCGATAAATTAATACTGGATTATTTAATAAACTCTCTAAGATAATATTTTTGGACGGTCACGGCTCCAACGGTGGATAAGTTAATATTTACGTGTTTCTTTTTCATTATTTTCATTTTTTTTAAACAACACGATCATATCTGTTGTGCTTTTTTTAGTTCATTTTTAATTTTTTAAGGCAATTATCAACTAGAGAAGAAACTCGATAAATTAATATTCGATTATTTAATAAACTCTCTAAAATAATATATTTTTAGCGGTCGACTTCGGGGTAGGGTAAATTAATAATTTGTGAATGTGTTGCACTCGATGAAGTTGTGAGCATGTTATATATATCTATGTGTTGATTATTTGCATAGTTGGATTGTGTGTGTTGTTTATGGGATTCATAGGTGTTTTGAGATGAGTTGATTTCCAGGACTATTTTGATGTTTAGGGTGTCTTATTGGTTGGATGGGCATAGCATGACTTGTTGAGGAGTTGTTGATATATCTGTGGGTTGTACTACCCGGTGTTGTGCCTTATACTACGGTATACGTGTGGAGTTGTTAATGTATGTAAGTTGTGCTATCGGTGCTTTATACTCCGGTATAAGGTGGTGTATTTGCTTCGTACCTCGTTACGATTCGGTGACAAACATGTCGTGGGCATAAGTTTTACTGCTGCGGAGTTAAGGTTGATTATATGCGCATTAGTTGTAGAAAACCGGATATGAGTTGATATGAGTTGATACGAGTTGATATGAGTTGATTGAGTTGACTCAGTTGTTTGAGTCGATTGAGTTGTAGTGTGGAGTTGAGTAGTATTAGTGTTGTTGGCAGAGTTGTAGTGTTGGGTGGTCTAGTTGTATAGTCGTGGTGTCTTACCATGTTAACGGATAGAATAGAGTTGTGGACTTATTTGGGAAATGCATGATTATTTTTGTTGAATGTCCTTTATTCGAAATATTTATATCTAGTTGGCGAACCTATAAATTGTGCATTTTGGACAATGATTGCACATATGATTTTATATGATGGCCATACATTGTATAGCATTTTGAAATACCCATCTATCCTATGCAAAATTAATGATTTTAAATTACACTAATCGAGAGTGTGGGTTAATGTCCACTCTTGAGATAAATATTCACTAAGCCATGACTTACATAAATCGCTATGGGCGGCATTTTCATTTGTGCGGTCGGCAATTGGTTTTGCCTTTTTCGAGCTTGTTCGGGTGATCGTGCCTTAGAGCCTGAGTGGCGGCCAGGTGGCGATGAATCCTCCCGCAGTCTCGTTGTTTTGGATTGTATTCGGTTGCCTGTATTGTTGTATTTGGGATTTCAGACTAGGTTGTATATTGACTTTTTGTACTTCGGTTGTTTGTAGTATATTGGTTGTGTTGTGTGGTTAGGAAATACCACGATGGTTAAAAATTGTCATTTTCAGATGTAGTTTGTTGTATTGGGTTATTATGAACATGTGTTCTTTTAAATTGAGTCATCCATTGGTGACTCTGGTGTCAGTTGAATGATTCCCGGCCTCGGGGGCGGCCGGCACAGGCGGGTCGTCTGAGGTTCGATCAGACAACGATGGAGTTTCAAGCCGTGTTGCTCCTTTGTGGATAGCATCCGGTCTCTTTGCTCGGCTTGTTGGATGAGTATTTGGATATGGGACCCTTTTTCGGATGTGAATTTAGTACATCTTAGTCTGGTTAACTTTCTTCTCCCCTCTGCAGAGCACCCAAAATTTGTAGATTAACCGTATTTTGGACTTATTAGTACTGCATTTAAGGCTTCTACGATCCTAAGTTATCATCCATGTCATTTAGGGACTTTGAAGGATGATGACTGGTTTTGCAGGGATATTCTGTAGATCACGTGATCACACTCCATGGTCAACTCCTAGTCATTTGAAGGACTTATAGGATAGTTGACTTTATTTAGGATTTGTTGTGATATGATTTGTATGTCACGATCGTTAATTAAGTCTTCGGTATGAGGATTGACTTGGTGAAGACTTAATTTATGTGGGATAATAAAAGTGCTTATACGTGTTGGGATCCCATTTAATTCTCTGAATTTGTTGTGTTAAAACCCGTGATTCTTTGATCGTAGAGGATTTAATGAGGAATTAATTTATTTGGGATTTGATGTTAACATGAATTTAGTACATGTTAAGATCCCATTTAATTCTCTATCCGTAGAGGATTTAATGAAAATTTATTTGGTTGGGATTTAATATTAACATGAATTTAGTACATGTTAAGGTCCCATTTAATTCTCGATCCATGAAGGATTTAATGAGAATTAATTTTCTAGAGCATTTGATACTAACACATTACGTCATGTGTTAGTGCTCTAGATTTATTGCATTTATATTAATCCGAATCCACGTGGATTTAACGGAATTAATATTTACAATTTTAACATGAATTTGAGTCGCCAAATATTTAAAATAATTAATCTTAGTCCACGTGGACTTTAGAAATGTCCCATTTTAATTTAAAATTTAAAATTAAACTCTATTTTTAACGCCATTTTTGAGGGCGATATCGGTTTTATTTGGTTAACCGATAAATATTTCAGGATGAATTTTCACGTGAAAATTTTGGGACATCCATGTATTTTCTTGCAATTTTGGCCTTCTCATGTGGTGGTTTGGTCTTGATTTTTCCGAACCTGAGCTTCACCCGATGCACTAGAACATGCATCGGGCTTTTAGGGCTTCGGGTCCACTAGGTTCTCTCTATTTAAGCACATGATGGAGCAAAAATAAAAATAAAACAATCAGCGTCTCTTTGCCCTATAGCCGCCCCGGCTTTCTTGAAAGTAAGCGGGGTTATTTTTGATTTTTCTGTCTTCTTTTCTTGCATAACAGTATATTCGATATATTTATATGATCACATCACCATATTAATGTATCTTGTAAATCCATTTATTGCAAGATTTCAAAATTTGAATCTGCATTAAACTCACAACTTTTTGAAGAATTTAACAAATTCATCAATAAAGTAGGTAATCTCTCACACTTTAAATACTTGCATCTGTGCTTTTTTTGCTGCTTTTGTGATCACCCACATGCTTCCTATGTGTACTTATGACGATAAATCTGAACTTTATCTTTGAATTACGATTTTAATATTAATTTTCATGAAAGCAGTTTTAGTTCGTCAAAAACAGCACAGTTTTACTGTTATGCCCGTAACTTCCGTGTCGCTTGTCCGTTTTGACTTTTCTTTATATGTCTGTAAAGCGTATTGCGAGGCGGTCGTTTTGATATGTGGAAGCTCTTCCAGTTCGTTCTGGAAGTCGAGATATGGGTCTTCAAAGTTTCGACTTTGCAGATTCGAGCTCGAAAACTACTGCAGCTTTGGGGAATTGTTTCTCCTAGCTCAGAACTCCGATTGAGGTGGTTAGATTCTCTTTCATTATCTGAGTCTAGTATATGCCTAGTTTTCTGGAATTTTATGAACTGGTTAGGCTTTTGATTTGCTGATGAATGACTGTATCTTTTTATTATCTTTGTCTTTTCTTGGCTTTCTTTCGATATGACTTCTATACTTGTGTGCCTTCTGCATTCATGTAGCATATAGTTGGAACTCGCATGTATTGGACCTTTAGGAACGTTCCTTTCCCCTGCTGCTTGCTTTATCTCTTTTCTTGCTTTGTAAATTTGAGCACGAGACTTGGAAATGTGTGCGTGCTCTTATCACTCTTCGTTGATGTCTTTCTGCTTGCCCAGCTGAAGTCATAGGCCCGGTGTAGGTGGGTAGTATGCATGTCTGGCTGCTCCGCCTGGTCTGGACAACCTTGAATTTGCCCAGTGGTATTAAGTGAGTGAGGGAGCGTTCCCCTACTTTCTTTTTGATACTTTTGCTCTTGAAATTGTTCTATTTTTGTGTTTAGTCCACTGTCTTAGGTATTTCGTTTGTTTGAGGGGCGTCATTAAGTAGAGGAGCGTTCTGCTTTCAATCTTCTTCTTGGGTGTTGGCTCTGACTCTCAGCTGTTTTCTTGGTTTGATTTGATAGGTAACACATGAGTTTGGGATGGATGTTCATCCCCTACTCGTTACTATCGTGATGCTGAGTCTTTCTCGTTGAAGAGGGGGATAGGTGCCCGTCGGACACGTGGTCTTTGGGGGGTTGCACCTATCTTTCTTTGAAAGTGTGATGCGTCACATTGCCTTGTAGCCCCTCTTTGTGACTTGATTTACCGTGCTTTGCTCATCCTATATTGCTTCTACTTTTTGTACTCATTCCTTCGCTTCTTGGTTGGTTGTTGTCTCTTTTATTTAGAATTAAGTAAATTTGGTTCATCCGTAGCTTCTCACATGGGATTTCTAGAGATTGCATGTTGCTGGGTGGCTCTTTGTCGTTCTTTGAAGAACAAAATTTGGCGGGGAATTGAAGGTACTCTGGCCAGCTAAGATGGGCGAGCTACTTACGATCTGTTTTTACTCTGGGCTGCGTCCTCATGAAGCGACTCTTGAGACTTCTTTTCAAGGGTAGACTTGTTGGAATTTGGTTGGCACAGAAGGCTCCATCGAGTCACAACCGTCATCTCGGTGACCTCCGTACCAACCTTACTCGGATGACTGCTCATGCGAGAGACGGATGAAATTTGGAGTCTTTTAACCAGATCTCGCGGAAAGTGTGCGTCACGACACAATCCTATCTGGGCACAATAACATCCCTCTTATAAGCCATTCGGCGTTGTGTCAAATGCCGTCATGTGAGGAATCCATAATCCATGAAATCATTCTATGCGGATACGTCAAGACCACGTAGGCTGTGAGATTCATCCTTTGGAGAAGGCTATTCATCGGAGTAGAAGCCGGTAGGGGTTCACCGGTGGAAGATGAAGTCTACCATCTAGTGAGATGGAATATGCGGAGAGGCTTAACTTCCCGTTATGGATTATCGTATTGCTCACAGCTTATTTAGGCATTGACTTGTTCTTTTATTTACTTCAGCGATTTTATGAACAAATTATGGGTTTCTTTTAAGTTTAATAATACGTATTTTCCTTTTTTGCTTCATTCTCTATTTGTCTTCATATGGTAGCTTGTAAGAGCAAAATTTTTATGAGTGATGGTGAGCTCGGGACTTCCCCAGTGCCTACGTACCTTGAGGATCACCCCTCAAGGATCAAATCAAATGTAGTTCATTTGGGTGGGTAGTTTTACTTCTTATCCATGGCGGTGTGCAAGGTATTTTTATGCTCTTAGCCATGGTATTAGGCATTTTATGCTCTCACCGGGAGTAGCAGATCTTTATGCTCGGCAAAAGGAGCTGTAAGGTGTTTAATGTCTGCGTAAGGGTATTTGCTGATTGTCTTCTACTTGAGGTACATTAAGCGGTTTATGCTCTACGCGAGGAGGCGTGAGGTGTTTATGCTCTCACGGTAGGTGGTTTATGCTCTCGCCCAGGAGGCATTAGGCGGGTTATGCTCTCATGAGGAGTTGTGTATCTTGTATTTTCAAAGGTAAGATAAAGCGAGGTAGAAGGATCCGAATTTCATGAGAGGATGTATTTCTTCTTGGACACAGACTCTCACGGGGGAGTTTTGATTCATCTCCCGTGTTGAACAATACTCAAACTCTGGGACCTTAGTCCTCGAGGTTTTAAGAGAATGTTGGGATGAAAAGTTGAGCTTTGTCTCCTCCGCTTGTGTGCTTCTCGTGAGGTGTAGACTCACGTTCACTTTACTTTATCCCCATCGATACGTCATTCATTTGCTTAGTCGACAAAATGTCTAATGTAGTAGGCGTTGAAGAAGCGTTGCTTTGTCCGTATCTTCATCATGACATCCCGAGGTTCAAGTTGTATTCTTGAACCTAATCCGAGATTGCAATCTAGAAGCTTTAGCAACAATCCTTTCTTGTATTGCGAACTTACTCCAAGAAACCTTGACGGGGTAGTACTAGGGTTGCTTGATGTAATCTGCGTCGGGTTAGTGCTAAATGGTTGCTTGAGACATCAGTCTGCTTGTTCATCTTAATCCTCGGAGTCTAGACACATCGTCAAATGGAAGTAGGGATTCGTTTCCCTTACTTTTCTTCGCCCTTGATGTACTGGATCTCTTTCTTCGCCATGGTTTTATCCCACTTAATGCATTTCTCTTCTGATTGTTGTTTTATTGCTGCTGCTTTTCATTCTTTTGTTGCATGCCTTCGATTTAATCCGACCCTTGTAGGACAACATGAATGTTGTTTTAGGTTATGGCTGCACTTGATACGTATCAAGTTGCCTCGTACCTGTGGTTGCTCCGCTTGAGGATCCAAATAGCGTAGTTCGAGGGGTTTGATCTTTTAGCCTCGTATCCAAGGAGAGTTGGGCGGATTTATTCTCATGCTCGGGAGGTTGGGCGGTTTGTACAAATGCTCGGGAGGTTAGGCGGTTATCTGTGCTTTAGGAAGCGGGTGGGCGATTTTATCCTGTGCTCGGGAGTATTCTTGAGTGTACTTTAGAAATTATTTGAACCTCGGGTTTCGATTGCTCGCCATCTTGCCCTTATTATGATGTTTCTTGTTTTGCTGATCTCAACCCCATCCCAACTTTTTTCATGAATATAGGGGTATTGTTGACTTATATATTTAGGCGTGGCCTTCGAGGCATTCGTTCCTGATAATGCGCTCCGTGGATATATTAGTATACCGGATCATCCGGTTTCTTTGAGGAACTTTCTTCGAAGTGCCCCTTGGAATTTGGTAAGTGCGTGAATATTCTAATATAGTCAACTCATACATAGTTTTGTTTGAAGTTCCTCTGCTTCCTCAAAGTATTCATGCTTGAGATGGTCATCTTTTGAATGCGTGTTCCCACATCCCGTTACTGTCTTTTCTCAGCATTATGCATGGGAGGTGGCCCAGATCTTTTCTTCATTGCTTCCCGAGGATACACTCTTTGAAATTTGGGAGAGTATTCCCGTGCGTGACTTCATCTTGTACTTGATATTTAAGCATGAGCTTTCTTAAGTGTTCCTCCTTGAGTTCTGGTTGAAAGCTTTTAATCTGTCAAAGGCGGACTTTCAGTTACCTTTGCCCCCGACCTTAGGAAGACCGACTTTCTTGGTGCAGCGATTTTCTTCTCGGTGGTTGGGGTGCCCCCGACTGAGGTATTGTGCCGTTTCTCACGTGCTTGATGCGTAGGAGTCTTTTTACTCGACCTCCCATTTGTGTAGTAGTTTTGTCACCCTCTTAAGTAAGACTTCGGTTGGTGGCTTTGGTGTATATCCCAACCCCATGGTTGAGTTCTTGATTGACCATCCTTTACCTTTATCATCTTTGGTGTCAACCCCATGTTGATAACCGGTGTTAATTCTCCGTGGCTTTATCTTTGATAGGATCATACCCAGCCTTTAGTAGCGAGTCGTAAGCTTCGGGCCCATGCTTCCATGTTCTATCTTGGGTCCTTCCTTAGGTGCCACAAAACCTTTAAGGGGCGACAACATACCTTTTGGGTTGAGTGAGGGTAGAGTCGAGCCTTTGAATGCTTGAATCAAATCTTTCTCCGCTTCTTGTGATATCGAGCTAGTTGGTGAGGTGAGGAGGATTCTGCAGGGAACCTCTAGCCTTTCTTTATCTTTGGGGATTTGCTCTTCTTCTTGTAGTATTTTGACCATCGGCAAAAGTGGGATTCTTCGATTGCAAATGGATTCGCATAAAGCGGCTGTTTCTCCGTTCCATCTTTTGTGCTAAAGCCTTTGGTGAAGTGTAGAGGGGCAGCGTTAACGTGAATCCATGGTCTTCCTAGTAAGTTTTGTATGTGACCTTGGCGTCTATCACATGGGGCAGGCGTGGTCTCCAATTCTCCTATCACAGTGCAGTTTACTTTTCGAGTTCGGCTTCCAGCCTTGGTTAAAGCCTTGGATAATGATGCGGGATTGTAAGTCATACATTTGAAATGCCTAATAGCCTCAATGTTTTGGGTGGAAGGATGTACACCGTTGACCTCCATCTACGGCGATGCGCTTATTCGACTCTCGTTCACGTATCACGACACATAGGAGGTTTGTTATAGTACGCTTTCCTCTTGTGAAGCTTCTTCATCGATAAATGTGGCTAGCAGTGTGGAGACTTGTGTGGAAGCGGTGGCGCTACCATTAGTGCTTCTCACGGGGTTGAGTCTTTGTCGACTTAACACAGCCATGGGACACTTCATAGTCTTCATCAAATGCAGGTAATTCGGCCCATGCGCTTTCGGGGATAAGCTTCTTCTCCCCAAAAACCTTGAGCACACTTGACTTGATGAGGCTGAGCGATAGTGAGTTATGTGATTGGAGGAGACTTTGTCTTCTTCTAAGGTAATTACCCCCTTTCTTGTAAGGTCCATCACCCGCTCTTTAAATATGAAGCACTTCTCTATGGGATGCCACGGTGTCCTATGATCTTGTAGAGATTAGGCTCCGTGCTTCGATTGCCTCCTCACAGTCCTGCCGGGTGCAGGAATCTATGAGTTTTGCTTTTATTAGCTACAAATCGAACATTCTTTGGGATGTCGAATAGAAGGGATCTTTTCACATTTCTTTGGTGTGAAATACGTCATCGAGTCGGAGTCCTCCTCGGCCTTCTTGGTTACGAAGGTGAACTTTGTTGTTTAGAAGTCACCCCGGCGTGTCTTTCCTTTCTGAGCAGGTTCTCTTTTGGCCTCTTGGGATCGTACTTAGTCTTCGAATAAGAGGCTGCCGAAGTCAGAGGACACATGTCCTTTATTGGCGGCGATCTTTGAGTTCCATATCGTATTACTCACGGTTGCGGTACTCGAATATCTGCAGGAAGTATCCACTTGCATGATGTCTTGCGAGGTCCCAATCATTCACCCAGACGCACATCTTGATAGTTGATGACTTGAGTCTATCTTTACACTTTAAGTATAGGTTCCTCCACCGGTTGATGAACTACGTAACCGGCTATTTTCTTTGCTTGGTGGCGATTAGCTCCACGTCATGCTAAGCATTCTCTTTGTCTTGAAGAAAGCGATTGAGAATTCGCCTTCTAATGGAGGCCAACTGTCTATGGGCCGGGCTCCCAATCGGTATACTAGTTGACGCATTCACTGAAGCCCGAGCAGGCATTTGACCATTTTCATCCCACTTGATCGCGCATTGTTGCACGTGCCAACAAAGTAGTACACATGTTGCTTGGGGTTCCCACTTCCATCGAAGTGTTGGAACTTGGGTGGCTGATATCCCTTAGGCATTTTCAGGTGGTCTATACGGGAGGTATAGGGCTTGTGGTAGGTGTATGAAGGTGACTCCCGATCTTCATGACCTTTGATTGCCTCGGTATATACTCGCTTGATTTGTCTTTCTTGGAATCATTCCATTCTTGATATGATGGGAGCTTCTGTGTTCCTTGTTGGTCGTTGTGATGACCACGAGGTATAGTGAGGGATAAATAAGATCCCATCTCCCATGTTAGAGCTCATAGGCGCCTCTTTCTACTTTAAAACTTATTGCTCTTGCTCTGTTAACTTGTCGGCCATTTTCTCGACATTTGGCGATAGAGTCATCACAGTGCTGAATCTTTTGCAGCATGCTTTCTACCATCCCTGTTAGGTTGTATTTGTTCTTCACAGGGGACATAGTACCAGTCATGTTCTTGGTGCTAGGAGAATTTTGTAAGCGGTATTGAAACGGACTCGGTGCAGATCTAAATCCAGTGTCTGGGTGTAGAATCCACGGTTGCTTGAGTTCTCGGTATTCGTCCCTTGAAGTCCTCGGATATGTTTGAGAAGGTTCTTGGTGGCTGGTATCTACTCTTATTATGACATTACTTCTAGAGCTCATGGCAATATGTTAGCCAAAGAGACTTCGGTAAGTGCTTTTGAGGACTCTCGACTAATGCGAGTACTTGATGGACTATCTTGGTGTGACTCCTTCTCCTTGTAGGAGGTCTTTAATATAGGGAGAGGAGCTCGGATAGTCCTCTTGGAAACATCTCGGTGAGGTAGTAGACTAGTCATTGTTTGTGCCACCAGGCTGTAATGCAAAGAAGAATTTTTATTATTTATGATAGGGGTACAAAATAAAACCCACTGTAGGGGAAAATTCTTCAGTGTACAGGTTTTATCAAATCGAAGAGGTTCGACTGTCTAAACTATCGCTCCCTAAGCGTTTGCTGACGATTTGTGAGATGTCCGGCTTGGCTTGACTTGATCTTGATTTGAGTCTTGACTTGGCTTGATTTGATTTGAGTTAAGCTTGAGCTTGACTTGAGCTTGAGCTTGACTTGATTTGGATAGGAGCTTGAGCTTGATTTGAGCTTGACTTGAACTTGATTTGGATAGGAGCTCGGGCGGTGGATAGATATCTAGTCTTGGTTGACTTGAGGCGGGTACGGACTTGGATATGGTCGAGCCGGGGAGCCCTTAGTTGCGTATTCTGTTTGATATTTTTCAAAATCGGTTTGGGGGGGTATTTATAGGTTTGGGCGTCAAATGCTCGCTTGATTGACCGATTTGATTTAAGCTGGCAATAGAATTTTTGAGGCGAAGATACGGACCGTCGGATATTTTAGAATTACTTGATCACCCAATGTGCATTTTAGACGCCTCTTTGATGAAAGGAAGTTCCCGGATTCTTTTTTTAGGTCAGAAGTATATTTTCATATTGACCACACGGACCTTTTTGACCTTAATTTTGCACCAGCGACCACAGTGTTGATTTTGGACCACAAAACTTGTGGGGTCTTGATTTTAAACCACAAAACTTGTGGAGTCTTTATTTTAAACCCCGTGGTTTATAGATTCTTCATTTCAAGCCACGTGGCCTTCGGTTCGTCCCGTTTGGCCGATTTGGTGAAGTAAAAATTAGGGTTTCGATCCCTAATTTTATCACGACGTTAACGGGGCTATCTTCTCGGGAACCCTATTTCGAGTTCAATCAATTAAAAACCCTTTTTATTTGACTTGATTAACTCGGGGTTTTGATTTGTGGGAACCTAGGATTGGATTTAAGTGGGTTTGATTTGAATTTTTAGGGTTTAATCGGAACCACTAATCGACCGCGTGGCATTTTTACAGTGGTCGACCATAATCAATTTGATTATTTGACTTAATCAATTTAATTATATTGTGATAAATTTTAGATATTACACACTGCAGTTGTGGATAAATGATGGCGTCTGCCAGAAATTTTACATTCTTTCGCAAACTACGATGATTGAATTCGGGAGGTAGTAAGCCCGCTATTTTCAAGTAAATATTTATTGTTAACGAGATAAGGTTTTATAGTATATTTTTTCTTCAAAAATTATGTTGTGTTGTCCTTCCAAAAAGGTGATCTGCTCTAATTTCTTTAATTGACATTTTTAGTTTTTCTATCAAACTTTGATAATTAATTATTCTTTATTCTTATTCGAAAAAATATAAAATTAATATTATTTGATTGGTCTTAAAAATATGTTCATAATATTAATTTTCTTGTAATTTTCATAAGATAATTAAAACATAATTTTGATTTGAATAAAATTCCTTATTTTAGCTTTCTCCCCAGAGATAGATGTCGGCAAGCAATATGTATATTAGTCCCATATATATAAATATATATTATAATTGAAAAAAATTAAAATAAAATATCCAAATCTAATACTCCCTCGATACTAAATGATTATCATGTTTGATTTAAGTGTTCAAAATTGACAAAATTTTATGCCTTTATTGATAAACACAATTTTGATTTGAATAAATTCAATGTTAATATTAAAGTACATTAAAATATTGTGTTGTCATTTTTCACCAAATATTATACAACGAGAAATAAATATATTTAAATTTCATTTAATGCGTAAAAAATCCAAATTTAAACCTTGACAATCTATTGGGATGGAGGGAGTATTAAACAATAAGTTGATGCACCAATTGTTGAAATGTAATACAAAATATCACATAATAATTTAGATATATAATTATTTACTAGTAATTTTTTAGATTTATAATTTTTTCAATTTATAATTGAATAATTATCATGCAAATTTAGTATGAGTAGATTAATTTATTACATTAAAATGGTTTAATTATTATTGTGATAAAATTAAAAAATCAAAAGAATATTATAGCAATCACTTTTATCATTGGTAAGGATATTAAGTATTTTTTTATATAATTGGACGAAGATGTTAATGAACATATGATAGTAGCATAGGTATGAAAGTGCTAAAACTTCTTTTACGTGTTATAAGAGGTAAATAACTCGACTACTTTTGAATTGTTATAGAATTTTTAGGCAAATTTATTATTTATTAATTTTTACATATTTTTCCACCAATATATATACAAAATATTATAATAAAGGAGTAATAGTAATTAGTAATGTGAAAATGGAAGAAACAAAAGCGACACTTTTATGAGTAGGAGGATTTAATCACATACGTAGTGTTAAATTTTACAAACTGTGGAGTATATTTAATCACGTAGTGTTAAAAACTCAATCTTATAATACTCCTTTCATCTCACCATGAGTTTACATTGATTTTTTTTCCATAATTTATATCATTATTTTAAATTCTTATATATGTATTTTTAATACAAAGTATGTCAAGTTTAACTAGTATTAAATAATATATACCTAAATTTTTTAAATAAGATAGATCTTGCAATAAGAAGAATTAAATTAAGATATTGCAATAAGATCATTCGATTCTAGTTTTCAGGTGAATTTATATGAAAACATAGATTGATCTAGTCGTTGAGCCCAACAGTAGTTATCTTTAAAGTCTGGATTCTATTGTCATCTAATTATGAACTAGCAATTGAATTCTCTTTAAGGAATGCGGATTACATTATGCAAGAGATTATGAGAAAGAGTTAGGAAATATTACCTATAAAAAATGAAATCTCCGACAATTGATTTATATATTACTCCCTCCACCCAAAATCTTATGGACTTTTTTTTCAAAAATGGAGTATACAAGAAGCTATCTAGAAGCGAGGAAGGAGCACTACTAGAATATAGGGCAAAGTGGGCAAAATCCGGCCAAATAGAGACGGGATGGCGTCGGTTTTTTAACAAGCCCGAATAGTTCAAATTGGGCTTTAATGGAGTCGGTTTTTGGAGGCAGTTTAGGTCGGGGAGTGAAAAAAAAAAATTAAAAATCTAGCTAAAATACAATGAGCCCGACTCGGCCGTCTCGATGTTATAGTTGACTTTTAGCTACGGTTTAGCGTCGGGTCATTTTAATATATTAACTGCTAAAAAATAATTATAAAATTAAAATGTACCCAACTCCGTCCCGTCTCCAATGTTTGATGACCGTTAACGCTTCTGGTTAAGTGGGTTTTTAATATACCCCGTCGCGCTTCGATCTCCATTTTATTAGTTGACTGGTAAACCAACCCCCCCTCCTTGTGACAACCGTTTACCGCCCCACATAGTGACGGCCAGACCCACCTCGAAATCGACCGCCGCCCCGACAATAAATGACCGGCCCGGCATTCAGCAACCCGCTTTGATTAAGGTTAGATTCATTACATTAGTTAAACTTAATTAATTTGTTAAATAGTTAATTTCATTAGTTAAAGTTAATTTGTATAGTTTAATTGAATAATTTCATATGTTAAATAGTTAAATTCATATGTTAAATAGTATAGTTAAAGTTAATTTGTAAAGTTAATTTCATATGTTAAATAATTTTTAAAGTTAATTTCATTAATTGTATAGTTAATTTCATATGTTAAATAGTTAATTTCATTAGTTAAAGTTAATTTGTATAGTTAATTTCATTAGTATAGTTAATTAGTTAAAGTTAATTTAGTTAGTTAATTTTATTAAGTATGAATTGATTAGTTAATTTAAATTTAGTTGAGTAGATTAATTTCATTTGTATAGTTAATTAGTTAAAGTTAATTTCATTAGTATAGTTAAATAGTTAATTTCATTAGTTAAAGTTAAATAGTTAATTTCATATGTTGAATGGTTGATTAATTGAATAGTTGAATTGTTGAATAGTTGAATTGTTGAATTGTTGAATAGTTAAATAGTTGAATTGTTGTCGTTTGAATTGTTGTGATGGTTATATATGAATTATTGAATAGTTAGTTGTGAATAGTTGTTAATTGTTAGTTGAATAGTTGTGAATAGTTTATATGTTGTGAATAATTGTGTTTACTTGTGAATAGTTGTGAATAGTTGTTAGTTGTGAATAGTTGTGAATAGTTGTCCTTGTGAATAGTTTATATATGTTGTGAATAGTTGTTAGTTGTTAGTTGTGAATAGTTGTCCTTGTTAGTTGTTAGTTGTGAATGGTTTGAATAGTTAAAATATTTCTAATGTTTTCTAATTTGATTATCTGAATAGTATGTAGTGGTAATAATAAGAAGGAAGGATAAACATAGAAATGATAGGCGGGCCGACCTCCAAAAAGGCCGGGGGGCTTACGGCATTCGTATAGCCGAGCGGATGACTCCCCTGTCGCCCGTAAAGCGTTTCAGCTCCCCCGATTACAACATCGGTTTATTACATCACCGGGGCGGCGGTTCATCCAGGGCCAACAACATCGGGTTCAGTCGACCTACTACGTACGTTCTGGCGTTCTAGAGACTTATGGAGGCAGCCTTACGAACCTGCCACCATGTCTCGGGGCGATGATGTGGGGCGATGATGGTGACGGGATCGGTGGAATCGACTAAAGGCAGCCCGGTGAGGCCTTTGTTGTGCGAGGTGACAGATCACTCGAGGGGTGGTCCCCGTGGGTAGAAGTTGGAGTTAGAGATCGCTACAATTCGTAAGTCTCTTAATATTGTCTAAATTTATTGAAATAGTTATATTTTTTATTTTGTTATCTAACTTTTTCGTTTCGTTTCACGTTTACTTTAGGCTATGTGGCGGCCGGCTCTAATGTCAGAGTTCTTGAGGCAGATGATGCGGGGTTGATCGGAGTTCGGCCGTGATACAAATCGTCGACATGTTGCGACATCAAATGCGTTCCAAGTAAACATTTTTTGTAAAAATTAAAGTTGTTTAAAATATTGTTAGTAAATAAAAGTCTAATAAAATTTTAGCTTTATTTGTTTTCGGAGACATAAGACAAAAGAATAGACCGGCCATGAGGAGTGCGGCCGTTGTTGCCGGAAAAGTGGAGAAACTTCTTGGCGTCCATGAAAAGCGAAAACTCTCAGTACGATTGTAATAACTTGAATTCGTTAAGTGATCGGTGGTGGGACACAAGGAGATAGTATAAATAATTCGGAATAAAATCGATGTACGAGACTAGTATTATATGAGTAGTAGTTGTCTGTGGATGTTCACAATTGGAATCGGTTTCATTGAGTTTAAGTGGAAAAGTGGAGAAATTAACCGAAACGAGCAGGGACTCAAGCTTCTTAAATATCTTCTCATCTTATCAACATATACCACTTGAGAGGACAATCATCTTAACTTCCTTGGACTTATTTGAGATTTCCTCTTCCCTTATGTAATTTTCTTCCGTTTTCTTGATTGTTGCTCAAACTTCAGATCGTTGGTTGAATATCTTGCCCTCACATCATCTTCTTTGAATTAAGGTAAAAAGTTGAATCTTTTGGAATATTTCATGGGTTTGACATGGTTGACTTTTTTGTTGACTGGGTTGGGGTTCGGATCTTGAAGCAGAGATTCTGTGAGCTTCTTTCAAATGGCGAGGGAAACCGTTTATCGTGGCGACCACTGCCCGGGATGATTTCTCTGAGATGTCCCGTGATACGGCTGTGGCGATGTCTTGAAGATCTTGCTTTGGCGTCTGGGTGAAGTCAGGAGGCCTTGAGACTTGGATTGACCTTGAGCGCGTGCCAAAGACTTCTTGATTCGGGGCCTAGAGGTTTGTTGTTGCAGTTTGATCTTGGCCTATACAGTTTGATCTTGGCTTCCTGCTTCCCAACGATTCATGAGAGATGAAAGTAAGCCCGGGCCAAGCAGCAGGCTCTTATCTTGAGTTAGAAGGCTGGGTGAGCCTTGACAGGGCTAGGCATGACCAGCAATTTTCGGATCCCTTTTCCTTTATCTTGTCTTGCATTTGATGTCTTGGATCTTTTTATAGTTTATTCCATGACCATTTCCCTTTTGATCATTATCGTCTTTGCTGCTGCTTTCTTGCGTTATATGCTTTCATCTTATCTTGACCGTAGTGGGGCCAGCATGAATGTTGTTTTAGGTTATGAGTGCACTTGACATATTTCAAGTTGCCTCATTGCCTCAGGGTCGCCCCTTGAATCAAGCTGAGCGTGGATTCGGGGGGTTTGATGTAAATGCTTAGGAGGTTGGGCAGTTTAGCCTCGTGCTCGGAAAGGGTTGGGCGGGTTCAGCACCAATGCTCCAAGAAGAGGTTAGAGCGGTTTATCCTCATGCTCGGGAGGCGGGTGGGCGGTTATCCTGTGCCGGGGCGTTGGGCGGTTTCATCTTTGAGGCGTTTTAGTGTGCTTTATAAGTATTTCAACCTCGGGTTTGATCATTTCGTGTATCACTGCCCTTGTCCCTAGTCTCTTGCAGCAAGTCTCAATCCGTCAACAACTTTCATGAAGATAGAAGTGTGACATATACTTAGGCGTTAGCCTTCGTGGAGAGCATTCATTCCATAGTGTTTGCTCGTGGATGTATTTATATACCGGATCGTCCCGGTTTCTTCTAAGGAATTCATCGAGGATGCCTCTTGGCTGGGTAGTGTGTGAGTATTCCTATAAAGTGAACTCATACACATATCTTTGGGTCTCAAGTTCTTCCACTTCCTCTAAGGAGTATCCATGCTTGAGGTGGGTGTCTTGGAATTCGCCTTGCGTCCGTTCTGCGTCTTTCTTATTGATATGCAGGGAGGTTGGCCATGAATGTCTTTTTCATTGTTTCGAGGATCGCCTCACGAGCAGGGGAGAGTATTCCTTGCACCTTCATCTTTGTCCATCTACGTTAAAGCGTGGCTTTCTTAATACTTCATGGCGAGTCGCGAGGTTGGCTTCCTGTCATCAAGCGGACTTTCGCCGGATCAGTTTCACAGGCACTTAGGAAAATGATTTCTTTACGATTTTTTCTTCTTGGTAGTTAGGTTTCTCTCAACTTTGAGGAACTCTTGGCGCCGTCTCCGTGTATTTGATTTGCAGGGGCACTTTTAAATTCAACCCTCACACTCACGTAGTGGTTTATGCCTTTCTTGATTAAGACTCGAAGTGGCTGATTTTAGTGTATATAACCCAGCAGTTAGTTCGATAGATCATCCTTTACTTTATCTTTGTGGGATCATACCCAACTAGCGAGGTAAGCTTCGCGCCCCATGCTTCATGTTCTATCTTGGGTCCTTCCTTAGGCCACAAAATATGGGGAATTGTGGCTGCCACTTTTAATTTGAGTGAGGTAAGGTCGGGCCTTTGAATGCTAGAATCATATCTTCTCAAACTGCTTAATGTCGAATTCAAATTTGCGTGAGTGTGGAGATAAAATGCAGGCGCTTCAGCCTTGTTCATGGTGGGATTTGCTCTTGTTCTTATAATATTTGGCATCAGCAAAGTGGGATTCTTTGATTTCGAATGGGTTCACATCCGCCTTGACTATTTTATCCATTCCATTTTTGCAATACTTCAAGCATTGGTATGGGGGCATTAACTGCTTTGTGGATCCATAGTCTTCCCTAGTAAGTTTTATATGTGACTTGGCGTCTATCACATGGAACTAGGACGTGGTACCAAATTCCCCTATTGCGAAGTGCGGACACCACTTTCCCCGATATTTGGTCCACTCAGCAGTTTTAAGCCATGTATAATGAAATGCGGGGCGCTATAAGTCTTCTATTGATGCCCAATAGCCTCAATGTTTAGGAGTGAGGATGTTCACGTGACCACTCCATCTACCCGTCGTGCAGCATTCGACTCTCGTTCGCGTATCGACACATAGAGGTTTATTATGAGTACCTTCCTCTTGTGGCAAGTCTTCATCGACTTCAACACATACGGAAGTCACGGGGCTTGTGGAAGAGATGGCCCAGTACCCATGAATTAGCCGTGGGAGTTGAGTCTTCGTCGACTTGACACGTACATAGGACGCCAATGCCCGTCGTCTAGTGACCCGTATGCTCAGTGCTTGCTCTCCCGAAACCCGAGCACCTTGACTTGATAGCTGGCTTGATGATGAGAGTTATGTGATTGGAGGAGACTTTGTCTTCTTCAAGGTAGTACCCCCTTTAACTTGTAGGTCAGTCGCCCCAGCTCTTTAAATATGAAGCACTTCTCTATGGGATGCCCTAGTATCCTATGATACTTATAGAAGTTAGGCTCCATGCTTCGATTTGCCTCCTCTGGTCTCTTCTATTCTTGGAGATCTATGAGTTTTGCTCTTATCAGCTCGTCGAACATTGCTGGGATGTCAGAATCGAGGAAGGGATATTCTTTTTCCTGCATTTCTTTGAGTGTGTGGTATCGTCCTCGAGTCCAAGTCCTCCCTCGACCTTCTTGGATTACGAGGTGAACTTTACTATTTTAGAAGTCACGGCGTGTGCTTCTTTCTTCTCGAACATGGAGTTCTCTTTTGGCCTCTTGGGATCGTAGTTAGTCTTCGAATAGGAGAATTGCGGGGGTGGAGGACACATGTCCTTTATTAGCGGCAATCTTTGAGTTCAATATCGTGTGTGCCCACAGTTGCCCATTTGCTCGAATGTCACAGGAAGTATTCCTTGCATGATGTACTACAAGTCCCAATGCATTCCTTGGATGCACATCTTGATATTTGATGACTTCTACAGTGTCTATCTTTATATTTTAAGTTAGGTTCCTCCACCGGTTGATGAACTCACATGGCAGCTCTTCTTTTCACTTAGCAGTGGCAGTTGGCTCCGTCATACTAAAACTGTCCTCTTTATGCTTGAAAAAGCGGTTGAGTAATTCGCGCTGAGTGGGCTAGCTGTCTGTGGAGGCGGGCTCCAGAAGTCGATTATGCTAGTCGAGAGGCATTCATTTGAGGGAAGCGAGCAGGCTGTTTGACCATTTCATCATCGGTCGGCGTTGTTGCGTCTCAGCAAAGTGGAGCTACGTGTGGCTTGGGGTTTCCACTTCCATCGAAGTGTTGGAACTTGGTGGGCGATATCCCATAGGCATTTCGGGTGGTCTGCAGGGAGGTATAGGGCTTGTGGTAGGTGTATGAAGGTGACTCCCGATCTTCATGACCTTTGATTGCCCCAGTATACTTCGCTTTGTCTTTGCTGGAATCATCCCATTTGTTGAGATGACAGAGCTTCTATTGTGTTCCTCGTTGGTCTTTGTGATGACCCTGAGGTATAGTGAGGGGATAGATGGATCGTCCCATCGCCCATTTTAGAGGTCATAGGCGCCTCTGTTTGCTTTAAAGCTGCTTCAGCTGCTCTTGGTCTGTGTTCTTGCTCAGCCATTTTTTTTTATATTTGAGCGATAGAGTCATCTTGGTGCTGAATCTTCTACAGCATGCTTTCTACCATCCCTGTTAGGTTACCATTTGTTCTTCTAGGGAGGTAGTACCAGTCATCATTCTTGGTACTGGGAAGTGCACGTAGGCGTGGCCAGACAGACTTTGATTGTAGATCATTCAGTGTGCTGGGCCAGCAGAACCACGGTTGCTCGAGTTCTCACGGTGTTCATCCTCCGAAGTCCTGGATATGTTTGAGAAGGTTCCTCGGCCGGCCCTTCACGTGTCAGGCTGCTATCTTGTTATGACTTGTTTTTGAGAGGTTCCTCGGGGGTCTTTGAGGGAGATCTTTGGTAGTCCGTGTTAATGGGTATCTTGGTGTGATTCCTTCTCCTTGTAGAAATGTGTCGATATAGGGAGAGGCGGGATAGTCCTCTTTGGAAACATCTCGGTTGTCACTTGATGACAAAGGAAGTTGTGATCCACGAGCATGCCACGGTATGTCACGAAGAAGAATTTTTATTATTTATGATAGGGGTACAAAATAAAACCCCTTTGTGAGGGAAAATTCCTCGAGTGTATGCGGGTTTAATCAAATCGAGGTTATTTGTCTAAACTATAAACTCCTAAGCGTATGTTTGATGATTTGTGAGATGTCTCGCTTGGCTTGATTTGGGTTTGACTTGAATTGAGCTTGGAAGCGACTTGATTTGGATAGGAGCTACCGGCATTCTTGAGGTTGAATAGAATGCAGACAGCTTTGGATAGATATCCTGATCTTGATGGACTTGAGGCGGATTTTGGACTTGGATATATGGTCAGTCGGGAGCCTTAGGCGTATTCCGTGTTGTTGTATGGACTTGATCTTGGGTCTTGGACTTGATCTCCGGTCTATTTCAGACTTGATGGACTCCGCTGATGGGACTTGGTAGCTGGATAAGCTGTCTCCTTCAGTGGGACTTTGGATTTGGTGTTCCGCCTTTTGTGGTGGGACTTGGGGATTTGAGAGGCCTCTTGTCTTGATGGGACTGGTGCGTGATATGACAACGATTTGGGATAGAACTCCGAGCTTCAAGTTGTATGGAGTGATATTGCCCTCGTGGGACTTAGTGAGATTTGGTCTCACTTAGGACTTAGTGAGATTTGGCCTCACTTGGGACTTAAGCTATGGAGTTTCGTCCTCCTAGCTCCTACTATAGTGGCCTTAGTGGCTTATTGTTATAGCGTGATGATCAATATGAAGGTGGAGCAGCTCCCGGCCTTGTTGATCTTGATCAATAGGCAGTCTTGGGATGTTTCCGCCTAGAATCGAGGTATAGGGAATGAATGCTCGGTTTATTCCTATATGCGATTTGAATTAAACCTAAAATTTATCACAGTGTTATAGGTTTATGAATAATCGGGGGCCGCGTGGCTTATCTTGAATATTTAAGCGTTCTTGAGAATCTTCGTCAGTTCTCGTGATTTTAGCTTCAAATCTGAAGAATTATTGCGTTTGGCCACGGAGGTGTTTTCGGCCACCACGGGTGTTTCTCGCGGTTTCCAAATATTTAATTTAGAGAAATTTCGAGAGAACATTCTCACAGATTTTCTCGGAGTTTTTGTGTGTTTTACGAGGTTGTGGATGTGTGTGGTTGATTAAAATCGGTTTGGGGGGGGGGTATTTATAGGCTTTTCTTTCAAATGCTCGCTTACGATTGGCGGTTTGATTTCGGTGGATCGCGTCTTAGCGAATCAGATTTTGGGGCAAAATTTGGACGCGTCAGAGATGATTTTGATACTTGATGTACGTAATGTGTTTGGGCGCCACTTTTGTAGTATAGGAAGGTTCCGGATTCTTTTTAGGTCAAGCATATTTTCATTTTGACCCCGGACCTTTAGGCCTCATTTGCACCGCGGAAAAACACAGGTGTTGATTTTTGATCCTGAGAACTTGTGGGTCTTGATTCTAAACCACAAAACAGGAGTCTTTGTACAAACCCCGTGGTTTGTAGAGTCTTCATTTCAAGCCACCTGGCCTTTGAATTGTCCCATTTGGCTTATTTTAATTGATAAAAATTAGGGTTTGAGGCTAATTTTGTCGACATTAATTAATTTTATCTGACATTTAATTGTGGGGCTATCTTCTCGAGAAACCCTATTTTGAGTTCAATCAATGCAAAAACCCTTGTTATTTGACTTTGATTAACTCCAGGGGCTTGATTTGTGGGAACCCTCGTTCGTTCGAGGGTTATTTGAATTTTAGGGTTTAATCGGGAACCCTAATCAGCCACGGGGCATTTTCTAGTAGTCCGACCCTTAATTAATTTGATTAATTTGTCTTAATTTTTAATTATATTTTCATAAATTTTTTATGTCTACAATTTTCAAGATGGGATTCTTCAAATATTTTCATTATCTTCGCATACGAAATAAAAACTTCTATCATAAATAAAGAAAAGGAAAAAAAATCAAACAAATCATTTTAAATTAAGTGTATTTTATTAGGTGCTCGTGCCCCTCGCGAGATAGGTCCCTGACCATGGGCTTAATTAAATCTTACTTTCTTAGAATTCTTGAATCATATTTTAATTTTAGATGTCAATTATAGTTTTTGTCAATTATATTTTCACGATTATCCACTTTATTATACCTAATTAAATTCACCAAGAGATATAGAGTTAATTGCAGCAATGGTCCCACTAGGTGTGGCCAAGTTGCACTTTCGTCCCAGTTAGTGGCACGATAGCAGTAATGGTCCTAGATATTGTACATTGTGTCTTTAGCATTTAGTTTCCTAATTTAACTGTGCGTTATGAATTTAACTAAAATGCGCATGCGATCTAGGACCATTCTTTACTACCCGATACCTTAGCTTGGGAGCGAAGAACGACAACTTCATACTCTTTGGGACCATTCTTTGATATTAACTTTCAAGGGTGAATACATGGTGGGGGAAAAGCCTCGGCATAGCTCAATTAGTAAAAAATTAGAGTGTTAAGTACTAGGTGTTGAGGTTGAAGTGTATTTTTTCACCTAAAACTGGTGTCAATCGGCCCTTCTTGATGTCGACTCTTGTAGGAAGTGAGGCAATTGTGGCCCCAATTTCTCTGAAAACGCTCGCCTTGGATCATTGTGCGGGAAGGTGGGCCTTGGCGGTTTGACAACTTGAAGCCCAAGAAAAAGTCTAGCGAGGTTGTATTTCTTTGCCTATAAATACTAGGTTATTTCTATGAGTATGGATTATCACACAAATACTAGATTAGAGAAGCATCATCCTATAGAAGAATATTTGGTGCTTTATCTATTCTTGAAGGAGCATAGTCTTGTTTGCCGTAGGCTTGTGGTTAAGATTTACGGTATGAAAATACTAAACATAGATTTCTAGCTAGTGGTAGAGACTTGTAAACAATCTTCTTGAAGTTGTAGTGGATTTTGCGGCGATAGCAGGGCGTACCTTTCACATTGAAGGGAGCACATGTAATCTGTATGTTTGTTTATTCCCGCACTTTAAATTCATGTCGTTCTTATTTGATAGCTTGAAACTCTGGGAGAAATTTTGGGTCTTAAATCCTAATAATTAGTATCATAGCTTGGTTGTAGCTTGCTTGAGAGTTCAAAAAATCAATAGTTGGAGGCGAAGAGTTATGACATATGTTGTAGAGAAATTCGATGGAATTAATTTTTCCTATTGGAAGATGTGTATGGAGGATCATCTATACGAAAAATAGTTAAATAAACCACTAGGGGTAAAAGCCTGAGAAGATGGATGATAATGAGTGGAAGGAATTAGACAAGCAGGTCTTGGGTGTGATCAGACCCTGCTTGTCCAGGAATGTTGCTGCCAACGTTGCAAAGGAAACCACCACAAAGGGGCTGATGAAGGCATTGTGTGACCTGTATGAGAAACCTTCTGCAAACAATAAGGTACTTCTCATGAAAAAGTTATTTCACCTTAAGATGTCAGATAGCACACCTATAGCAAAACACCTGAACGATTTCAATAGCATTATCAATCAACTATCAACAGTGTTTGTTAATGTTGATGATGAGATGCAAGGCCTGATTTTGTTGGCTTCGTTACCTGATAGTTGGGAGCCAATGAGAGTGGTTGTTAGTAATTCTGTAGGTACTAACAAGGTTGAACTCAAGGTGGTTGAAGAACGTATCTTGTCTAAGGAGGTACGTAAGATTCATGTAGGTGAAGGTGTTAAGGGTTCTGCATTAAGTGTAGGAAGAGGAAGAACGAGAGTCAGAGCTTTTGAAAATAGTGAAAGAAATAATTCTGATCTTGTGTGTTGGGGTTGTGTCAAAACGGATCACATGAAGAGGCACTGCAAAGCTAACGGTGATGCTCATGTTGTGTTGAGCGATTATTCTGATGCTTTGGTTCTATCTGTGAATGCTTCCGTTGATTCCTGGATAATAGATTCTGGAGCTTCTTTTCATACCACTCATGATAGGAATATAATGGTAAATTATATTGTTGGTAATTTTGGGACTGTTCATCTTGCTGATGGTGAACCGTTGGATGTAGTGGGTATGGGAGATGTGAATTTGAGGTTGTCTGATGGCTCTTTCTGGAAACTGACAAAGGTGAGGTATGTTCCAAAATTAGGGAATAGTTTAATTTCGATGAGTTAACTGGATGGTGATGGTTATAGGACTACTTTTGAAGATGGGAGTGGAAGGTAGTTCGGGGAGCTATGATTATAGCAAAAGGGTAGAAGTCAGGTACTCTATACTTGGCTGACGGTTCTCAGAAGAGGTTGAATAGAGGATCTGGATAGAAAGAAAAGCAGGTGAGATATTTGAGATTCGATATGGGAGTTTCTATGAAAATAGATAGGATTTTCGTTGGTGAAATTCATGTTCTTGATGTACTAAGTAGTTCTCGGGAGGTTCTGATGAGATGTGAAAATGAAGCTGCATTGATGGTCAGAAAGATACCCCAACTGACAAAATGTGATACTTTGTTTGGTGATGAGTTCGGGAGAACTCTGGGTAAGGATGCAACCGGTACTGTGTTGCATGAATTATCTGAGTTAGCGCATGTGTTTGAAAGTCACGGTGAGAGGTGTTCCCAACCTCCTGATTATCTACTAACAATTGAAGGGTGTTATGATCAAACACCAAAGGTCAATAAATTAGATCAAACGAAGTCGTATACGTGCAATGGTGACTCGAAAAATATCTTTAAGTGGGAAATTGTTGAGGTTGAAGTGCATTTTTCATCTAAAGCAGTGTTAATCGGACCCGGCAATCGGCTGCAGGGGCCGACTAAGGAGCCGATTGTGCCCCCAATTTCTCTGGAAAGTACTCGGCCCCTGGATCATCTGCTGCAGGGGCCGATTGGACGAGGTGAGGTGGTTTGTTTGAGGCGATTTTGACAACTTGAAACCCAAGGAAAAGTCTAGCTAGGTTTCTATGAGTTTGGATTATCACACAGATACTAGATTAGAGAAATAATCATCCTAGAAGAATATTAGGTCTTTAATATTCTTAATTTTCTTGAAGAACATAGTCTTGTTCTTGGTATGCTTGTGGTTGAGATTTTCGATATATAAGAAAATACTCAACATAGATTCTAGCTAGTGGTAGGGCTTGTAAACGATCTTCCTAAAGTTTGTAGTGGATTCTACAGCAACAACAAAACGTACCTTTGACATTGAAGGGAAACCTGTATAAATCTCTTGTGTATGGTTATTTTCGCACTTTCTGTCTTTGTTATTGATAGTTTGAAACTCTAGGAGGGATTTTTTGTCTTAAATCCTAACACTAGGACCCTAGCCTCTTCATGTAGTATGTGTTCAACTCTGATAAGGAACGAAACTTGTATTAAAATGGTTAAAAGGAAAACTCTAGTTTCTAATCAATTGAGATACATGGCTATGAGTACTCATTTTGAGTTCATTGATCGACTCCTCACATCATAATTCATAAATGAATGATTACATGAAATACGATGTAAAAATGATCGGTATTCAAATCCGGTTAGGCAAATATATATATACGACAAGAAAACGACAACTGACTTTATGCGACGCACTTTGAAAAGTTTGTTGTCCGTTTCCTATTGTGTATACTTATATACGAAGGGAAAATGACAGAAATTACCATCTTATTTGATGATCTTTCTAGTAGTGACATGATCACATGGATGAAATCGATAGGTTGGTTATGATATCAAATGACAATAAAAGATTAACTCGGGGCTATATAAATTATTTAGTATGTTTTGACATATTTAAGCATCGGATATATTCTTCCTCAATAATAATACTCCATTCGTTTCATTTTACTTGATCATGTAGCAAAAATTTCTCTTTCCTTTTTCCTTGATCATATAGGATTTCAATACAACTTTGTCTTAATCATTCCACTTTTGTCCCTAAATAAAGTACATTTTATCTCCATGATCAACTAAAGTGCTTTTTGATAAATTATTTTTTAGCATATATTAGTAATATTATTCAACCCTAAATAAAATTCTTTTTATCTCCATGTTCAAGTAAATTGAGACGGAGGAAGTAATAAATTGATTTCTCAATAAGTAGCTATCCATTAATCCATAATGGGAATTAAGAAAAATTGTGGGCTACATCAAAACTTAGATGTACTTCATCCGTCTTAAAAATAGATGATTATTTAGATGAAAAATATTTTATTAAGAGATTGTGAAAAACTACATTGAGATTGTAAAAATCTACATTAGAAATATAAAAATCTAGATTGAAATTGTAAAAAAATGTATAATAAAATTATAAACAATCAACTATTATGAAAAAATAAATTTTTTCTAAATAAACATCTATTTTGATACGGAAAAAGTATGCCATTAATTTGATATCAGAGTTGGATTTCATAATGAACATAAAAAAAACGTTATTCAGATTCAATACATCTTTCTATAAACATGTAAAACACACACGATCGTTTTCTTGTTTGTGGCTCTCTTTGATGTGCACCTAGCGTATTCTGCAAATGCTATGGATAAGAAAAATATTTTTTGCCAAGTTTAATTTCTTTATGATTATCTAGAAAAATAATGCCAACAAAAACGTTAATAATAAGCCCATGTACTTTGCAATGAATGAAATACTCATTTACGATTATAGCAAATCTTGAAGAGTAAATAGTGAAATGCTCCGTGTATGCCATGAACTTTCTTTGTAAGTACTCTTTCGTAGGTCAAACTTTAAAAGTGTACTATTTCAACAAGCTTAACTAGCTAATGAGTAAACATTAGGTTGGTAAATGAGTTAGAATTCAAATGAACCAAATAGAGTTTTGCGAAAGATAACTAAAATACAAAATAATTAGTAAGATCTTCTACCATGTCTCCTATCACCAATTAATTTTAATTAGATCTTAAACTCATATATGGTTCGACATGTTGGGACGGCCGAACTCTAAATTTGTAAGCTTGGCCTGTTTCGTTCAACATAAAAATACCGATCAACAAATCAGAGTTTAACTTCAACATTCAACTTTTACTTCTATCCAACATACTAGCAAGCGTCAAAACGATATTAGTAAACTCAATTCCCAGGACATAGCTCAACTAATAAAGAGTTTGACTGCTAAGTATCAGCACCCTAGCCTCTTCATGTGGTGTGGATTCGAGTCACGCAAGTGGTAGAATCTCGTATTGAAGTGGTTTAAAGGGAAGCTCAAGTCTCCTGACCAGTTGAGGCACATCCCGCGATACTACGTGAAGCTCAAGGGCATAAATAGCGTAGGACCCTAAAGTTAAGAGTTTCAACTTTTTTTATATTAGTAAACTCAATCCGAGTCATTGGCTTGAAAACAATCTGAAATTGTGTAATCTACTACGTATTTAATTGGGGCTGGCATTAACCGCTAATGACTCCAAGACTGATAAATACCGTGAAAGTAAATACTTAAAAGTAAACACAACAACTGGTAACCCGCCCGACGCCAATGTAGCACCGAGGTCCTGGGGTAACTCACCAAAGGAAGTGATTCCACTATGATCAATAATTACAAATACCTGGGCCTTTACGCGAATGCTCCCCATTCTTTACGCCCTATTCTACTCCAATATTGATGTATAAGCTCAGGCTCCCCCTGACTACGATACACCTATCCTTCACTACACACTACTATCCCTAGTATGTGTCAACTACGTGATCTTTTCACTAAAACAAGCATCGTTTGTAACTGTGTACAACAATAGTCAGATAATACAAAATGAGTTTATAGAACACTGCATATTCAGCCTACACAATAAAATAATCCTCAAAGCTCGTATGCTTGGCCAATATACAACGCAGAATCTCTTGTTTCGCACCCTTCACCGCCCGCAGATTAGAAGCCTTTATATACAGAAAGATAACAACGTTTACAGAATATTACCATAAACGAAAAATTTCCATCTTTGTGAGATATATTCAATGTATCGTCCCTTTCCTCTTAATTATTATTAGATGTATATATCTTGAATCTTGGATTGTCATAATACATTTTGATTAACCCCTAACCATATCTTCCGAGATCTTCTTTCATACGCGCAACAATATTCGCGCGAAAGATTCTCTCAACTCGAATTAAGTACCATCTCACAAAGACATTGGGTCGTGACACGAAACACTTCAATTTAACTTCTTGTCGGCCTCCCCGTGTATATCCCTTTAGTCAATAAGTATTTAGTGAGTCTCTCGTGCACTATGCTCGGGGCTTCGTTGAGGCCATGAAGAAGCTCACCGGTACACACGTTGGGGACATCCACATTAACGAAACCCTTCTGGATACCCTAATGAACTTCTTCAACTACACCGCCAGACTTGACTTTTTACATCCATTTTGATATAGTTTGAATTTCATCAAGTAAACAAAATTAAGGAGAAGACGTGATAGCTCTAACTGCAACCGAGCAATGTCTCCTCAAGTCTACGCCCACCTGCGAATATCCTCGAGCCACCGCCTGCTTATTCCTAGTAACAACTCCTTGCTCATCATATTTATTTTTGAAGATCCACTTGGTTCCTATGACGTTATGATCCTTAGGTCTTGGCACAAGTTCCCACACATCATTTCTTTGAAATTGGATCAATTCATCTTGCATGGCGTTTATCCAATGCTCGTCTTTGAGAGCTTCATCAACATTCTTCGGTTCGATTTTAGAAATAAAACAGCTTTCCCCAATAAGACCTACCATTTTTCTATAGTCAACTGGTTCCTTTATTCTTGTTGCAATCCCTTGATCAATCGCTCCAATAATGTTCTCAAAGGATGGTTCTTTTGAATCCGACTGGCCGGCTGTATATGTTGACTATCATCACAAGTGTCATTGACACCTTTCTCTCCAACACCACTGTCCTTGTTGTTCGACCAAATGTCTTTTGACAGATGCAACATCATCCATGTGTTCTTCATTACTTTCGACTCCTGAATCCATCACCTTCACATTTCTAGACTCCATAACCACTTGAGTTATTTTGTTGAATACCCGGAGAGCTTTACTATTTCTTGAGTATCCCATGAATATGCCTTTATCACTTTTGACATCAAATTTCGGCTCTCGTTCACGATCAAGAAGAATATAGTAATAAACTACCAAATACATGGAAATATTGCATATTCGGCCTCCATATTTTATGGTGTTGTTTGTACCGCTAAGCAAGATTCGATTGGGCGAATGCGATAAGCAAGGTTAATCGCTTCGCCCAAAATTCGAGAGGAATTTCTTAGCACGTAGTACGACACGCGCTACTTCTTGGATAGTTCGATTCTTCCTTTCTACTACAATCATGGTTTGGTGTTAGCGGGGGCTGAGAATTCATGGGTAATTCCTCCACTAGCACAGAACTCGATAAATTTTGAATTTTCGAAATCTTTTCCATACTACTGATTCTATAACGTGTAGTCTTTTTCATTTTTGAACTTGTAGTATCAGTCGTTTAACTACCTTAAACGTGTCATATTTTTCTTTGAGAAACACCACCCATGTATACGTGGAGAAATAGTCAACACACATATACATACCTCTTTCCATGTGTGCTTTCGACTTGTATGTGCCCCATTAAGTCCATGCGCATCAACCTGGCACACGCCAGGACCCGTTGTAACTTCGGGTGACAACTCTTGGTCTGTTGTCCAACATGACACTCACCACATGCTTTGTCTTTACCTTAATCGAGGGATCTCATACGCCTCTTTCTCGCATTAATCAATATTTCTATAATGAAAGTATGCCCGTCACAGGCCACGACAAGATCCCTTATCTTTTCTACTCGCCATGGCTCGAACGGAGCTCCACATATAGCAGTTATCAACTGATCTCGTACGCGCATATCCGGTTTTCACATGAGTCATTAACAAGACATCCTCGCAAAAAAGAGACTTTTCACGCCATCATCGCATAATTGACTTTACGCCGACGAGATTAGTAAATAATCCTTTGACTAGTAAACAGTCAAGCCGAGGTAGTGGGCTTACTTACATTTAACTCTCCTTTATCGATAATTTCCCCTTTTCCATCGCCAAATGTAACATAGTCACCCTTAAGTGAGCAAACTTGAGTAAAGACATTCATCACATGTCTCGAACATCCATCACAAAAGTACCAACTTGATTCTCGCCAAGTCTTCAAGGAGGTAGCTACGGCTAACAAAGGTTCACTTTCACCCATCGAAGTTTTGTGTGGTCGAGTACTGGCTCTTTCGTCCATATATCTTCAGAACGACAGGACAATATGACCTTTCTTTCCACAATAATTGTAGTACCATACCTTACTTCATTTGTGTCTACGATCAGTCGGTGCTTTCCCTGTCTTTGACACTTGTGTCCAACCTCTCTGAACAAATTTAGTTTCTCGTTTTGGTTTGAACAAGCTTCCTTTGTCAAACCCAATTCCTGTACTATCCCTTGCATCTTTTCCAAATTTGAGTATCTCTTCCAATATATCCGTGCTTGAATTCATCATTTTTACTCCTTTATTCAGTGCATTCACTTGAGCTTTCAAGTGTTGAATCTTTTCATCTTGAGCTAGTCCTTTTTTCTTAACCCCTCATTCTTAATCTTCAATTTGTTCCTCTCAGCATCCATTTTGGTATAGAAAACAGTTAGCTCCACCCATTTGGTATACAAGAGTTCAGAAGTTTCAAGCACTTTGTCGGGCCATGCCCTCCTCATCTTCACTGTAGTCATTCAAGCTGTCAGTAACAGTTGGCTCGATAGCTCCAGTGAATGGTACAAAGTTGCTAATATGATCAGATTGTTCCTCTTCAAATTCATCATCACTAAGAGTCATGGAGTAATTGACGCTTTCTCGATAGTCGACATTCTCGGCCAACGCGGCCCAAACCTTCACATTCTCTAATACTAAATTCCATTTACTTTATCGGATCAATTGCATCGGGTGTTGCTCGCATCGGGCCGCTTCTTCCACTGTTGTTGTTTCGCCAACGACGGATGTACCGCCACCACCACTAAAGTTTTAACAAAGATATTTATAGCGTTTTCCTCCCAAATCTTCATCATTTATATCCTCTCAAGAGACCTTAGGCAATATTCTTTTTACTTAACTTCACCTTCATCGAGGATATTCTAATGTAGCCAAGTTTTCTATCAATTCATTCATACTCACGGTATCGTGTCTTGAACTTCTCTTCAATAATGGGGTTACCTTACGAAAGCAAATTTTTTAGGTAATGTTCTGAGCACTTTTCTCACCAATTTTTCATTACTCATTGGTTCGCCAAGAGCAAATGACTCATTAGCCATGTCCTTCAATTTGTTGTTGTACATTGCTATAGACTTATCATCCTCCATCCTTAGAATTGCAAACCTAGTTGTTAGCTGTTGAAGTCTCGACATTCGCATCTCGCTGTCCCTCATATACAATTTGCAACGTATCCTACGCTAGCTTCGCTTCAAGATATATATATTAATTAGTTTAAACACATTTAAATCAATGATTTAAGATAGTATCCATCGCCGTATCATTTGCTAGCGCAAGTTCTTGTTCTTCAATGGTCCAATCATCCTCTGACTTGATGGTTATTACACCTCCGTTATCGGGACAGGCAGCCCACCCAATACGCATGCCTCCATGTCCTCATATCAAGTGACTTTAAGAACGCAATTATCTCAGTTTCCAAGAGAGCTATAGTTGGTTTCTTCCAAAATGTGTGGTCGAAGCCATTGATCCTCCTTCCCTGAAACTTTCCATATTAAAAGATTACACCGACGCCACTCTTGTACGTTGGGAGCGCCTGGCCTGATACCAATTGAAATCAGATAATATACCATGATGCACTAGTTGACAAGCATAACCGTCATGACCTACATCGACAACTACAATGAAAAGTAAAATATTTTAAAAGTAAAACACAACACTCTGAGACCTGCCTCAAGGCCACTGCAAAGACCTAGGTCCGGCAACCTATCTAGCTAAGGATTTCTACTACATCAAGAATTACAAATAAGTCTTACGCGAATGCTCCCCCATTCTTATGCCCATTCTACCTAACTGGATTTATAAGCTCAGTTCTCGATCACAATACACATATCCTTCCACTACACACTACAATCCCTAAGATGCGCCAACTACGTGATCTTTTCACTAAACCAAGACAGCTAAACTGTGTCTACAACAATTTTACAATACTGTTATATGAACACTCCGCACGTCACCTACACAATAAAATAACTCTCTCAAAGCTCGTATGCTGCACAATAGACAATGCAGAAATCTCTCTCTTGCTTTCGCACTTTCACCGTCTGGAAAGATTAGAAGCATTTATATACAGGTAGACAACAACGCTGGGTAAATATTACCATAAACGAAAACTTCCATCTTAGATATTCAATTTATCGTCCTTTTTCCCTCTTAATTTTAGAGGCGTATATTCTGAATCTCGACATCAAGTAATGCCTTTTTATTAAATGTAATCTCATATTTTGCATCTTCTTCTTCATATATACAATATTCAAGCGAAAGATTATCTCAGCCTCGACTGTTAAGTACTATTCTGTTAAAGACAGTTTGGTCGCATTACCTAAACACTGACCAACTTCTATGCACTAACAAAATCAACTTATTAAAACTATGATTTGATTTGACTTGCACTAACTCGAGCTTCTCGTAATCAATCAAACAAATTTTGGAAAAAGTATTTTTAGTCAAGCTTTAATTTTATTTTCAAAACGAAATGCCAACAAAACAACTTTTAATAAAAAACACCTGGATGTTTAAATAGTGAAATACTCCGTATGTGCTATCAACTTTCGTTGTGACCCACTACGGTCGTACGTCACACATTTAAAAGCAGTGCTTCCAACAAAAATACAAATCAACCGAACCGACCCGAACCGAACCGAAAATAACCTAAATCGGCGAATGGATCGGAATCGAACCGACGGTCGAAAAATAAAAACCGAAATTTCCTCGTTCGAACCGAATCAACCGATTGAATTTTTTAATTAAAAAAATTTAAAAAATAGTATATATATATATATATATATATATATATATATATATATATATATATATGTATGTATATATATACCGGGAAATAACCGAGAACCGAACCGAAAATAACCGAAAAACCGAAAAACCCGAACCGACGGAACCGAAAAACCGGTAACCGAATCGAACCGATCGAACCGATGACCGGAACCGACTGAACCGAACCGGGTTTAGGTTCCATTTCAACTGAATCGGTTCGTGTCGGCTCCGGCCTGCCCAAAACCGAACCAACCGACCCGATGGAAGCCCTATTTAAAAAAGTATTCAACTAGTCAACGCCTTTCAAGTAGAAAACATAGTATTTTTTTAGTTGTAAAATAAGGCATGCCTCTATTTCAAATTTATTACTATGTGAAAAATCTGCCAATGCTTATCTTAAATTTTTAGATGATTCAGATATTGGCTTCAGAACCTATATCATTCTTTTTTTTTTTTAATATCATCGGTGGAGAAACTAGGGTAATGGATGATCACCCCTCTAAAATTTTAAAATTATATTTTTATTATTAAAAAATAGAATTTTACTATTCATTTTAAAATTGGGTTGTTTGCCCCATTTAATTTTTCAGATATTTTCTTCATTTATATAATATTAGTTATTTCGCTTCTCTTATAAAAAAAAAAATTTCTGCTCAACCACCGAATATCATTCATACCTGAACAATTCAAACATACTCCCTCATTACTTGAAAATTATATAGTTTTGATTTTTTTTTTAGAAAATTAAGAGAAAATATTTTTATACTAGTTAAATTTCCTAAAATGCTCGTAAATATTATTAAATGAGATAAATTATGAAAAATGAAAAAGAATAGAAGCAGTGGATTTTCATGAGATGAAGGAAATGCAAAAAACATGCATGTGAATTCCAAAACCAATATAGTTAATCAAGTAATGTAGGGACGTACACAAGATTTTAATATGAGATATCATTTCATCTTTCAAAATATAAAATTTTAATATATGTATTTATTTTGGAGATAATATAATTGAAAAAAACAAAAAACAAAAAAAAAACGATTGGAGTAAATTTTGAACTAGAGATCCTTTATAAATTAGTCAAAACTTAACCATCCATCTAAGATATTTTTCTTATGTAAGGTATTCATACACATAGTATATATTTGCCATGTTAACGTATTACTCCGTATTAATTTTAGGCTTAATTAAACTTTTTAAGTTTATTGAAAATATTACACAGTACACAGAAGTTTAATTGAAATATTGTGACAGTAATGGTAAACCTTGAACATAATTGGCCATTTTTAAAAACCAATGGTCATCAACATCTACATCAAAATTTCTATAAATTCACCCATTTTCCAAGTAATTCACCATCCTAAAACTCAAAGCATTCTTTCTCTAAACTAAAATAAACAAACTGCTAAGAATAACAATGTCACACTCATCATCATCTCTGGTTTTCTCAGTGAAAAGAAAACAACCAGAGCTTAGGAAGACCATCAAAGCCAACACTCAAGAGTGTAAGCCCTCTCTGACATTGATGATCAAGAGGGTCTGATTCGATCTCAGTAATCCAGTTTTACAAAATGACCCTTCCTCTATTAGAGGGGATGCTATTGCTAAGGCTCTTGTTTTTTACTACCCTTTTGCTGGTAGGCTTAGGGAAGGACCTGGAAGGAAACTTATGGTGGATTGCACTGGAGAGGGGTGTTGTTCATTGAAGCTGAAGCTGATGTACTGGAGTTAGTTTATGGAACTTCAGCCTCCATTTCTGCTTGAAAAGCTCCTCTGTATGATGTTCCTGGCTATGGAGAAGTTCTTGGGTGTCCTTTGCTGCATATTCAGGTACTTATTAAGTTATTATTTAGCATCTAATAACACTCCCTTCACCTAGTGCTGCTGTAAACTTTTGGGTCGTACAAGTATTGGATAACTTGGGTGCTCGGATGTGAAGATATATAACTTGAATAATTATCGGATTATTTAAATTATTGATAGAAACAATCTGAATAACTTTTTTCTTTATAATTAACATTTATATTATTTCAAATATAAATTTTAAAATATACAAGCTAAATAAATGCCTTCATCGAGACTCTAACTGCACTCCTTCGTCGGCGCCCTGATATACGCCACTGCGCTAAGCCTACGTACAAACAACTCAATAACTTGGATAATCATTTAAGCGAAAGATTTGACAATCCTCGTGGTGAACATACCCATGCTAGAACCCAAGGGGGGAGGGGCGTTATTTATGGATGACCATATTGAAAAAACAATCGATTTGAATTGTACCGAAAAAACCAATTGAGTGAAACAGTCAAATCGCACATAACCGATAAAAATCGAAATACGTGGTTTAGTGTAAAAACCGTACCGAATCATACCGATGACCATCCCTATTGGTATTTTTAATCGGCTTGAAACAGTCTGTTGGATTAATAAAAAGTTTATTTTCAATTTTACGTGTGAAATAGCTATAACACCCCTGAAAGTGTCCTGTTCCAGACACATAGCCTCCAGTTTAGTAAATTAACGGAATATAAAAATTATTTAAAACCAAATATATATGATCAAACGAGATATAAATTGCATAAAACGAGATAAATTGTACGGAGTATAAAGTACGATCAAATGATACTTTTTTTTTTTATAAATTAACGATGAAGAGTACGATTACATAATATTATAAATTACGAATATAGAAATTTCTAACTAAAAGCAGTTAAAGTAAATGGTATAAATAAAGTAGAATAAATGCTATAAATAATATAGAATATGTCTCGCTACAAAGAAAGTACGATCAAATGATAGTGAGTAATGAGAAATTAACATTTGTGGCCGGATTTTAATCCAGTCATCATTTCTAACAATATTACTATAAGGGCGCGGAGAAGATGGGTTATTTGCATCATCCAATTGTTAACATTTTTCATTTTTTAAATGAAAGAACTTTAGTAAATATAAAATCGATATCGTTAGATTTATTTTTTAAAATATTTTTACTATATTATTTTCTTATCATTTTTTATTATAAAACTAAAAATATGTTTACCATAAAAAATTCATATCGAAAATTGAAATACCAACAAAATGAACAAGAAATATTAACATGTTTTTTAAATGAAAAAACATGAATTATTTCTATTATTTAGTTTAGTAAATATAAAATCGATATTATTAGATTTATTTTTTAGAATATTTTTTACTATATTATTTTCTTATCATTTTTATTATAAAACTAAAAATATGTTTATTTATAAAAAAATTCATATCGAACATTGAAATACCAAATGAACAAGAAATATTGGACCTCTTTTGATATTGTCAATTTTTTTCTGGATGTCTTGCTCCATATTTAGGAAAGTATATTGTCTTCAAATAAAAGTTACATTATAAAAATATAAGAGCTAGATCCCTACAAATGAAATGTTTGTTTTGACTAAAAAACTTAAATTTTTCTCATTTCTATATATATTTTCCCACCGTTCATTTTAACATTTGGTCTAGAAATTAAAAAGAAAAGAAGTATATATATATATATATATATATATTCATAATATTGAATAATATATTTGGGTAATTTTATTGTTTTCGGAAAACAAGCAATCGTTAATCAAATTGGCTAAGTGGTTGAGTAATTATGTTTCCTAAGCATTATGGATATGTTCAAAATGGTGAGAGTTGTTTTCATAGTTGGTTTTGAGGGTCAATAATTAAAATGGTGCATTTATTGGACAACAAATTTTGTTTATTGAATTAGCAGAAACTTGATAATCCAAACCGGCTAAATATATCATTTAATGCACCATATACTAAAACGATGTAAGTTTACATCGTAGCTGCCCCGAATGTTGAATAATGGTATTCAATTCAAACCGCTTTTTGAACATAACAAATTGTTTAAACGAACTAATCCCGCCAAGCCAAGTGAACGGTATTCGTGTTTATTCTTTAATAAGTTCAAGCGCTTAAAATGTTGATCGGATGTTCGAGGTCATGGATGAGTCTAACAAACGCCAAGCCTTCAAGGAGTTTTGTTCTTTATTGTTTATAAAGCAGGGTGAAACTCTTTACACTCTAGTATACTGGTCGCTTTTAAATATGTGAGTAATGACTTTTATGATGAATTTATTGTGTTTTTAAAATCGATAGTCCGAGTTTCTAATCCTAAGTATAGATTGACCCATGGTTGTCTCGCATAACAATGTATTGGCTTCGCTTCGAGAATTCGCTTGAAATCCATCTTTATTTTGGAAGAGTAGAAAATTGAACTATCGAGACTTCATCGGCAGGGTTCTCGGTCCCGATGATCGAGACCTGACCTCTCGATAGGTCTATACGTAGCCGGGCTTATGACCGTCAGTATTCTCTTAACCCATCGGCTCAACAGACCCCGGGTCTCGACGGGGTCACGACGCCGCGTTTTTCGCCTTTAGATTTTGTGCACTATATAAAGCCTCTTCTTTAAAAAAAAAACAACTTTTGATAATCTTTTTGACCTAAATTTCGAAAGCAATTAATCTCTTGAAATCAAAAAGGCAAAAAGTCATAACTCCTACATTTAATTTTCATTATTTTTGCAGAGTTTCCTATTATGCTAAAAGTGTAAATATCTCAATTCCTTTATTGTGTTTTGAGCGAACTCGCGCGCTAAGCATGTGGCTCGCTTATTCTAAGTTGAGAAGCGAAATCCCAAGAAGCGCGTTTCGGGTTCTAATCTAGGTTGATTGTGAGTTGAAATCCTTACTGGTAAATTGGGTCACTTTAGTCGAGGCTGTGTTTGATAATATCTCAGAGAAGTTGTTCGAAAGTGTATTCAAACATTTCTTCAAGCGCCATTATCTTTGCCAAAATCCCGACGCTGGTGTTCGACGGTCGAAAGCAATGTGAACCGGCTCAAATCGTGTATTGTCTTTCTCTTTACTCTTTACTCTCAAGCATTCTTTATTATTATTGTTAATCATTTTGATAATTAAAATTGTCGACTAATCATTCTTTAGCCAGTAGTTTGGCCTATCGAATTAATTTATATTCCTATCGCTTGTTAATTCCGCATTGTTAAATTAAAACTCGAAAAGTTAATAACGAACTCAAAACCTTATTCACCCCCCAAGGCTGCTGGCATCTAGGCTAACAATTGTATCGAGCCCGTGTTCCACGCCTTAAGCTTAAAATTCAGAGAAAAGATCACGAGTAAAGAATTCGAATATAAAGTGTTTCTAACTTTTTTGCCAAGGCAAAGCAAGTTAAGAAAGGGCCACCATTGCTTGACGGATCAAATTATGACTATCGTGCAACGCATTCAAAGATCAATGCAAAGCATCGATTACAAATTATGGAGTAGCTGATCATCAAGTGGACCACTATTCCCATGAAGATCAAATTTTTCAAGCCGGAGCTCATAGAAACTTCGAATTAAAGCGCAGGAGGCAAATATATATAATTAGGCGCCACTGTGAGTGCTCCGATTGAGGATGCGGATAAAGAGTGATGATGGAGTCACAAGGGACGGTGAACTCAAGAAGTGGAGTCAATCTGTGCCATTCATGTTCTTCACAAATGCCACGCTGCATTTGAGGAGTACGCTCGAGTCAAGTGGACGAAGTCGGCCAAGTGAGATACGTGGACTCGGGCTAAAAACCGCCTATGTCGGGTTCCCACAAGCCACATCACAAGGGTTCGACTGACTCGAGAATATCAAACCTTTGAAATGTATCATGGAGAGTCCATCAAAGACACGATCAAAGGTTCAATACCATCATCAACAACTTGGACTCTCTAGTGGAAGACATATTCTCCTTAGGTATTAATTAAACGGGAGAATCATGTAAAACCACAATCCCGAGTTCGGGCTAAAAGGCGCTTATAACGAAGCCAAAGACATCAAGATTCTTCCACTCAAGAGCTCATTGGATCTTTGAAAGTCGGGGAAGAGGAAGTACTGCTAAGAACAAGGCTCGGAATCGAAAATAAAAAGAAAATGGCTTCAAGGGGCGGCCAAAGCACAAAAAGTTCTTGAGAAAAGCTGAGAAATGAGCAAGGATTTACGTAAGATACGTGCCATGTTTGCTAGAGACTTCAAAAAGTTTCTAAGATTCAAAAGACTAATAACGATCATGGACATAAAAGCTTCAAGAAATATGACAACTACGTAGTGAAGTACGGGCGGCAAAGACAAGAGGGCAAATCAAAAGAGAGATAAAATGCTTTGAGCTAACAAGCCTCGACATCTCAAGATGGATTGTCCTCGCCTAGCCAAGATGTCTCAATCCAAGAAAATATGCAACAAGTGCCACTGGGAGATGATTCGAAGCGAATCCGACCCGAGGCTGAGATTTGCAACGCGCGCCTCATGGCACAAGACTTGCTGGTGCACTCTTAACTCCATTTTTATCGGATTTACGAGCTCATTAGCGATGATGAGCACTCGAGTAATGATTTTGATGCCTAAGCGATAATTATAACGAAGTTGTTAGAAAGTTTTGAAAAATCGCTAAAAGAAACAAAGAACTTAAAACAAATGTTTCGCTGCTAAAACCACCTCTCTCGGTAAACGGTTACTTTGTTAAAACTTGACTCAATCTAAAAAATGACGGAATTCTTGAAAAATTGAGCTTAAACAAAATCTTAATAAGGTTGAGTTGAAAATGCAACTCAAAGAAATCACTCAATTTATATTCCTCGGTAACAAACAAGTTGAATGAAATTTTGATGCTCAACGTTATCCTACCAACAAAAAGCGGGTTAGGCTATTCAAGTGATAACTCCTATTCTTCTAATGCTTCATCATCCGGTATCAAATTTGTTAGACCGCATTTCACTTGCACTTATCAGGAAAAGGAAATCACTTAGCCTCTAGATGCCCTCGCTCAAAGGTTAGCCGAGAACGGGCATCTATGTCCCAAGTCTCTAAAGACCGAAACGATCATGAGAAATCCATACTAACCCCCATGACCCAAATCACATCGGGTACCTCGAACGAGAACTTTGATTTCAGGTTGCAGGAGACCGCCATCCATGAAAGAAAATATTTGACGGTGGATAATGGACGCTTCAAGGCAGCCACGAATACTTTAGGCGCCTCACTTCTTTCTTAAAAGCTCGTAACAAGCGCGGTTGAAATGTAAAGTTCGCTTAACAACTTAAAACCAAAACTTGCAAAGGATTTATCAAAGAAAGATTGTTTTAAAATTAAAAATACTTTGCTTTGTTGACGGGCGAACTTTAATTTGCTAAGCCGCTGAAGTCATTTGCGAAATGATTACGAAGTCAAATTTTCTAAACATAAATGTGTTATTTCAAATGCTTCATCATCATTTGTCATACATGGCTATCGCTTGAATAATGTGTATTATGTTAACTTTGATTCGGGTCAAGCTAAGAATATTTGTAATGAATGCTGTTCATGATGACGCGAAGCTTACGCATCGACGGTACAAGTCATGCTAGTATCAAATGTTATCTAAATCGCATAAGCACTCACGTAGTGCCCACCAAATCTCACGACAAAAAGATTAAACTTTTGCGACGCATGTCAACTCGTAAAATGCATAAATCTTCTTTAAACCTATAAATCTTGTTTCACAAACCATGTACTGATTTGTTACATATGGATTTGCTCGTGAAACGGATGTCAGCTCGGTGGATCGAAATATGTATTTGTTATCAAGGACGATTACCAAGGTTTACTTCGGGTAATTGGCCTGCGACAAAAAGCGATGCTTAAAGAGTTTCAAGAAGGGTGAGAAAGCTCATGAATGAAAAGAGCTTTCAAAATCAAAGCCATGTTGTTTATCACAGGAGAGTTCGAGAACGTAGGAGTTCGAGGAGTTTTCATGGGGAGATGGGATCCAACACAACTTTTCGGCACCAAGAATACCTCAACAAAATGAGTCATGAGCGAAAGAATAGACCATTCAAGAAACGGGCCGACCATGTCGGGAATGAACACAACTTGCCAAAATATTTTGGGGACACGCCGTGACACCGCTAATTCATCAACCTGCATTCCTGACCTATTCTCACAAAAACTCCTTACTTAACTTTGGTACGGTAAGATCCTCAGATTGATTATTTTAAAGTTTTCGGGATGTAAGTGCTATATTCTAACACCAAAGATAGATCGGGGAAAAATTTGATGTTAAATCTAATGAGGCAATCTTTTCTTGGTTACTCTAAAACTAGTAAAGCATATATCATCTATAATAAGAAGGATCAATGCGCTAAGCAAGAATCTATTCATGTTAACTTTATTTAATCTAATCCGCTTGTCGGTAGTTGTAGTAGATGTGGACGATTCATTAGGTGTCAACGTGATGAGAATTTCAAAGATGCGACGAGACTCAAAACAAGTATCAAATGAGGAAGCATCATGGGGGAGAAAACAAATCATCATCGAGAACCCCAAGACGCTGGATTTATCTCCATGGGCTAACACATGAAGATTTACCTAGTGAGATTTAATCGTTAAGAATCATCCCCGGACCTCATTCTGTGATCTCAGCGGGTAACTAATTTGATCCTCGTTAAATAATGTTTGTCTTCATGAAGTAGTGTGTCTCAGTGAGTGTTCTTAATATTAAACAAGCTCTGCAGGATCCGGATTGGATTTATCTATGCAAAAGAACTTGAACAATTCGAAGATGCAAAGTTTGGCACTTAGTTGAAAAACCTTATGATAGAACCATTATTGGAACAAATGGGCTTTAGAAATAAACTTGATTTAAACCGTGTCATTTTAGTAAATAAAAGTCGCTTTGTCAGTTCAAGGTTATAATCAATCTTCAAGGAGTAGACTTTGATGAAACTTTTGTTCGTGGCTGTCAACCATTGCATATTCTAGCCTCGCTAGTCATATGGATTTCAAACTACACCAAATGGATGTCAAAAAAGCGCTTAAATAGTTTTTGATAAGGAAGTTTTTGTAAACAACCAATCAAGCCAAGATCCAAATTATCCTCATCATGTTTTTAAACTAGATAAAGCCTCATGGGTTTAAACAAGCACCAAGAGCTTCGTACGGTAGTTAAGCACACATTTAATGCGAATGGTCAAGTAGCGGAAAGCTCGATTCCGCTTTTTCCTTAAAAAACCAAGGCAAACATCTTATCAGTTGCTCAAATTTATGTTGATGATATTATTTCGGGGTTCTACTAATGATTTGTCAAGGAGGAATTTTCGAAACGATGACAAGCCAGTTCGAGATGAGTATGACGGGCGAATTGAACTTCTTTTCTCGACCTGCCGAGGCAAATGGATGACGGGATCTTCATTAGTCAAAGAAAATTCTCGAAAGAGCTCATAAAGAAATTCGGGATGGAAGATGCAAAAGTGATCGGAACTCCTATGTCTACATCAACTAAGCTTGACAAGGATGAAAGCAAGTGCACAAGTTAAGTCAATGGCATAAAATATCGAGGTATGATCGTAGTCTTTATCTTACCGCTTCTGCACCCGGAGCATAGTTTGCCGGTGTTTGTGTGCTCGTTTTCAAGCGTGTCCCAAAGAGTCTCATCTTAAAGCGATTAAAAGGATCCTTCGGTATGTGAAAGGAACCGTTGACTATGCCTTCGCATCCAACGAGCAAGCAATTTTGAACTTCATGGATACTGATGCTGATTTCAAGTGGTCGCATTAATTTCGACAGAAAAGCACTACCGGGACTTGTCACTTCATCGGACATAGCATCACCTCACGGTCGCCAGTTAAAACAAAATAAATATGGCATTGTCAACGGGCGGAGGCCGACATGGGGCGGTTGGAAATTGCGCTACCAAGTTGCTTGGACGAAACAAACATCGAAGACTTCGAATCAAGTACGATCAAGTACCGTGTTACGTGACAACACACAAAGAGCCATCAACATTGCCAAAACCGTGCAACATTCATGACCAAGCATATTGAAATTGCCATCACTTCATTCGGGATCATGCGCAAAAAGTGGAACATCGATCTCAAGCTCAGGACAAATGATCAACTTATGGATATCTTCTACCAAAACCACTACCCGAGGATTCACTTTAACCGCATTAGGCGAGCTGGGGACGCTGATCTTTCTCTAGTAAAGAACCTTGTTTTTCATGTCTTATATGCCTTTAAATTACATGCACGCTATGTGTTTAAATTGTGTCAATTTTTTTTGGGGGATGATAAGCCAAATGATAAAATTGACCGGACAAGTGTGTGATTCGCTTTGTTCATCGTCATGACGCTGGGCGCCGAGATTCACGGCTGCGACGTAGGAGATGCTGGTTTTGTCGGGTTTTGAGTGAAATTGTGATGGTCGCTAAATTGAATGCAGTCGGGTCATCTGGCCGTCAGATGCGACGACTGGGGATTATCATGGAATCCAAGGGAATCCCCTTACCGGGTCATCGAGAGCCCATCAAGACCCCCTCTCGAACGGGTCTCGATGACCTAAATAACCACAAACACAGAGCCTCGCATCGAGACCCCATCGAGACCCCCGCCTCGACGGTGTCCTCGATGCAAAAAATAACCCCCGTCCGTTTCGTGTGAGCCCATCGAGACCCCCCTCTCGAACGGGTCTCGAAGCGAACGTAAATAACCACTCCAAGATGTTTGCCCATCGAGACTCTCCTCGAACGGGTCTCGATGACGGGGTCAACCACTGCAGAATCGCCCCATCGAGACCCCCTCCTCTCGAATGGGCCCCGGCGAACCGCCTATATACCTCCTCACCGATTTCTTCCCATTTCAACTGGGGCTCTTCCCAATTCTTTCAACCCTAATTCACCATAACCGCCCCTTTCAACCTTTCTCTTCAACAATTCATCAAAAATTCACCTTTTTATCACTCAAATTCACTAAATTACCACTTTACAAACCCAAACACTATCCTTCTTACAAATCTCCAAATGGCCTCAAATCCTTCTAAACCTACCAAAAAGCAGGCGTTAACCTTAAATCCCCAAATCCTTGATTCTTTATCAAGCGGAAGTTCTTCAAATCCACAACATGCGACAATGCAAATCCCTTGCTATCTGTAGGTGAAAAAGTGGAAGAATTGGCAAGCCTAACATTCTGGACGGATATTACGATGGCGAGTAATTTGAGGACAACATTCCGGGATCTTGTCAAATTCCAAAACGGGAGAAATTTGTGGGTGTGCTCCCACGACATCTTTCCGGATTGGCTTATTTCTTCTATGAGCATGTTGTTATTCACACTCCAATAGTAATAATCTCAATATTAAGTTGGAATTGTACTGAGGTCAGTTGAGTATAAGATGAGAAATTTTGTGAGACTTTGGGTTGTCATGTAACGGTTTCTCTAGTTACGCTGTTGATGCAGAGCCTCCGGCGGATAGCATTGAAGTCGGCGGCAAATGTGACCGCAATGTCGAACAACGGTCGGAGGTTTAGGAATGGGTATCGAAAAAAGAGGGCGGTCGATACTTGCCGTGCTTACATTTCAGAGACCGAGGCAAGTATCACACACGTGCTTGTGAAGTCGCTGTCCCCGTGGCTCTCAAGATAGAATCCGAGTAGGTTGTAAATTCCTCGACATACAAGCTAAGCCCGCCAACGTATCAATCTTCCAATCATAATTGCTTTCCACATGCTACTCTACGGGCAATACCAAGGCAACAACTTTTCCGTATAGAATACCATTACACATATTGGTGGAGTCTCTTTGGGATGAGATAGAAAGTGCCCTTTGAGGTACGCTTATCGATAGGCACCCATAGATTACCAAAGACTATTTAGACGTGTACAATCGCTATCACACAACCGCCTGTGGAATGGAGGCTAAATTGGCTCATCGGGAGGATGTAAGAGCAATTCTAGCTACGATGCTGCGAGTGAAACGGTTTAGGGAAGCTTGGATTGCCTGAGACCCCGTATTTTCGGACATTTGGTGATGTCGATGCATGGTGACTTCGACGACGGCTGGACGATGCATCTTGACGGCGTAGGCGATTTATAATGACATGCAGGCCCCCATGAAAGGCCGAGCAAAGATGTTTCAAGATCATGACACTAGGCTTAATGAGATCGCACGGAGGCAACAACTTATCGAGGATAATCAAGTGCAACTTTGCGAAAGGCCAAGAACACTTCAAGGAAAACAAGTTAAGATAAAGGACTATGTCAAAGGAATTATGAAATTCTCTTGTTTTTGGAGATGGACGAGAAAGACGGGCGCAAACAAGAAATATTTGGTGCATTCGACGACGAGGCCGAGGTCGGTGATACCACCGAGTCATGTGGGTACAAGACACATCCGCATCTACGCCGCATCCGACTACTTTTCTCCTGGATTGGCTCAAGATTATATCATTGGATGATGACACAGGAGGATGAATGGGTCTTTTATGCTGGTAATGTGGTCCAAGATCATCTAGAGGACTTTCATGGCTTGAATTCTTTATGTTTTATGCTTTAGTTGTTTCTTGTTTAGTTTTTTTTAGCAGCTGTGCTCTCGTGATTTATCCCAAAGGAGCCAGAGTAGACTTATGCTTTGGATATTTTATTTCTTATGTTAAAGACGTTGAGTTTTATTTCTTGATAGTCATTGGATGGTTTATTATCTATTTCCACATGCTATTATTTTTAAGCTTCATTGATATGTCATCTGGTTTGTTGTTATGGTTTTATTGTGAAGAAAACCTCAGAATCTTATGTCGGTGGGGGAGCCAGTTGTCTTATAATTCTTTTCCCTTAGCATAAAGTCAATTTGTTATCATCAAAAAGTGGGGAGTTTGTTGAATAATGGTATCTATCTGCACTCTATTTTTGAAGATAACAAAATTGTTTAAACGAATCATCCTATGAACGGTATTCGTGTTTATTCTTTAATAAGTTCAAGCGCTTAAAATATTGGACTGACGTTTTGAACTATGGATTTAGCTCCAACAAACGCCAAGCCTTTCACAACTGCGTTTTTATTGTTTATAAGGAAAGCAAGTGAAATCCTACACTCTAGTATATTGTCGCTTTTAAATACGGGAGTAATGACTTTGCGATTTAATCTATTTGTGTTTTAAAACCGATAGTCCGTAGTTTCTAATCCTAAGTATGTATTGATTCATGGTTAAGTCTCGCATAAATATCTGCTACTTGCCGAGACCTACTAAACGATCTTTTATTTTGGAAGAAAAATTCGAACCATCGAGACCCCTATCGAGAGGGTTCCTCGGTCCCGATTTATCGAGACTTTCGAGACCCCCGTCTCGATAGGTCCCGATGATCGGCATATCGACCTCGGGAGGTGGTCTATGGGCCAGAATGGGCTTATGACCGTTGCACTTAAACTTATCGAGGCTCATCGAGACTTCGTCTCGATGGGGGTCACGACGCGGGCGCCTTTTCACTTTTAAATTTTGTGCACTATATAAAGCCTCTTCTTTTTAAAAACAAACATAACTTTTGATAATCTTTTTTACCTAAATTTCTGAGCAATTAATTCCTTGAAATCAAAAAGGCAAAAGTCATAACTCCTATATTTAATTCTTCATTATCTTTGCAGTAGCCTCTAGCTGCGCCGAAAAGTGTAATATCTCAATTCCTTTATTGTGTTTGAGTGAAATATTCAGGCGAAGCATGTGGTTTGCTATTCTAAGTTGAGTAGCAGTGAAATCCTAAGAAGGTGTTCTTGTTCCAATCAGTCGACAGAGTCAAACTTACGGCATCAAAATACTTAATGGAGCGCTAGTGAGCCTGATAATGGGCCTCGAGAGAAGTTGCTTGTGCGTATTCAAACATTTCTTCAAGCGCCTAGTTATCTTTGCCAAAATCTCGAGGTCGGTGTCGACGGTCGGTAAGCAGGGAACCTAAGCCTCGTTAAAATCGTGTGTATCATTTTCTCTTTACTTTTACTTTCAAGTATTTCTATTATTATTGTTAATCATTTGATAATTAAATTGTTGACTAATCATTCCTCGAAGTCATAGTCGGTCTATCGAATTAATTTATATTCCTATCAAGCTTTCTAGCTCCGCATTGTTAAATTAAAACCAAAAAGTTAATAACGTGAACTCAAACCTATTCACCCCCCTTTAAGGCTATATCTAGCTAACACCAAGCCCCCGGCCTCGATACTCGTAGGATAAATCATGGACGCGCCTCAACCCAGAGACTCGAGCTTCCCCTTTAAACAACTTTAATACGAGATCCCCGCGACTTCGCGTGGACTCCGAACTCCACATCGCATAAAAGAAAGCAGCGCGCCAGATTTTCAAGACTCGCTCTTCACCACTGAGCTATGCCCCAGAGCAAACTAAGATAGATAAAATTTTTTATAAATGACCGTCCCACCACAAAGATGTCTATACCCCAAAACCCCGGCGATTTTTAAAGAGACAGCTTCCGCTTGTGCGGAGATTCAACTGACTCTTCAAATGATGTCACTGCGCTATCGAGGAACAAATTCGACAAAAACTAAGATAGCAGAACTTTTATAAATGACCGATCCCACCGTTAAAGACGCACCCCATAACCTAAACCCCGAAGAATTTTTTGTGAGACACAGCTCCGCTTTGCGCCGTGGTGATTCCTTAAACCTCCTCTCTAACAATGTCACTAATGCACCATATACTTTCTGTATGTTTGGTTGTCATAAAATGTAAGATCGTTGTCTAGTAGCTGATGTTATCATTGTACTGAAGCCAACCAAAGTACTAAACTAAGTGGGAACTATAAGAAAATTAAAGAGAAATTTTGTCCAATCATTGGTGGAAAGAAATCGTCTGTATTTTGTATAACACTCTCTTACATTTCATTGAAATTATAATATATTCCACTGGTTTTTTTTTAAATAATTTTAAAAAATAAAATAAAATGCGGTAAAAAGATCCAGAGTATAAGAAAAAACAAAAACAAAACCAAAATTACGAAAAAAAGTTACATGTCACTATGTGTCATTACCAGGTAATTAATCATGTTCTTATTAAAAATCTTATTCTATGATTCTATCAACCATCGTTCAATTTTTTTTTGTCACGTTGTAAGTGAAATGGCCCGACCGCCCGAGAGACACCTTCAAATGTATACCAAATTATTTTTTTTTTAAATGTACTACTGTTGTTGTAGCTTAAAATTATATGATCCATATAACCACCTAAAAGATACTAGTATTTTAAACATAAAAGATTTATCTACTTCAATAATTTGGACATGTTCCACCTCATTCAATGTAAAATTAACGCCTTCTAATATTAATGAAGACGAATGACATGACTTTGATCCAACATTGTTGCAGGTGACTCGTCTCACTTGTAGGTTTCCCTTGTTGAAATGAAGAATTTTGTTAGTGTCGTGACCTCCACGCGAGCGCGGTCACGACGGACGGTCACGACGGGCGAAGTGGTATTAGCAGAGGCACTTTCCGTCGCGACTCCATACGAAATATTTCACGCATTGCCATTTAGCATTTGTACACCTGTTCGGCGCCGAGCCAGCTCCAATTCTTCCTAATTGGCTTTCAATCCAGTTATACCTCTTCGCCTATAAATGCGATGCTTTCTACGAAGCTTTATTTATCATACAAATAATGTATCGTAGAATAATCATCCTGTATCAATATTATACTTAATATTATCAAGAACATATTGCTCGCTAACTTGCAGCTTTATCTGGGCTTCGATAAAGCCATGGCCGAGATTTTCGGTATGTTAGTAACACTCAACATGTATTATAGCCAACAGAGGCCAGAACGCATCTTCTCCTGCTTATTAAGAGATTCTCAGCTGTTAAAAGCGACGCACTTTCACATCGTGGGGAACTCCAGATAAAATTTGTGTCTTTATTTCCGCACTTAAATTTCTATCGCTTTTTATTGATTGCTTCGAACCGGAACGGATTTGTGGCCTTTAAATCCTAACACCTAAGACGAGCTCTGGCCACTACGGCTTTTGAGTTTAAGAATCACCTACTGAAGTCAAGCGACCGCGACACATGCCGGTGGTAAATTCAATGGAATCGATTTTCCACATCGAAGATATTTAATGGAGGATTATCCCATCTAAAGAAGGTTCTAACAAACCACCTATGAGCAGTTCTGGTAATGGACGGGCATTTAATGGACGGAATCGACAGCAAAAGTTCAAGCATCGCACCTTGTTTGTCAAGGAACGAAGCTGCTAATGTTGCTGGGTGAGACCACCACAAAAATGCATAAAGGCGATCCGTATTTAAACCTTTCTCAAGAAATAATAGCGCATTTCTGCGAAAAATTATTTCACCTTAAGATGTCGTAGTACACCCATAGCGAGACACCTTAACGATTTCAATAGCATTATTAATCAATCATCGACGGTAGATGTTAACGCACCTACTTGGTACGCAGCGCCCGATTTTGTCGGGCTTCGCTAATTCGAAAGTCAGGGAGTCAATTGCATGGTGTTGCGAATTCCAGAAAGTACTAACAAGTGCCGAACTTATATGGCTTGTGATCCGCCCTCGGCGAGTAATGCAAGCTTCATGTAAAGCTGCCGCATATGGTTCCGCATTAAGTGTGCGAAAAGGAAGAACGGGACACGTAGGTTCGAACAAGCAGAGATCGGGGCTGCAGGTGCAAGTAATTCGATCTCAGGCCGGGTCAGCGCAAGACGCGCCGATGAAGAGGCACCGCAAAGCCAACGATGCTCATGTCAAGGCTGGAAACATTATTCCAGGCTTGCCTTATCTGCGAACGCTCGCCGATTCCAGATAGTAGATTCCTGAGCCTTCTTCATACTACCATTTACGTAGACAGAATGTGAATTATGTTTCGATTCATGGACCGTTTCATCTCGCCGACGCGAATTGACGTAGTACTTTTATATGAATCGTTGCTCTAATGGTTCTTTCTCGAAATTGTAAATGCGGTGTATGTTCGAAATTAGGAATAGTTTAATTCTCAAAGTGAAGTCAAATTGACGGTGACGGTTATCGAACTACTTTCAAGACGTAACCGGAAGGTTGTTCGGGAAGAAATTGCAATAGCAAAACAAGGTGTCGTAATTTTATACTTGATCGACGGCTCAAGAGGTCAAGAGAGGATTCCAGTGCAGTAAAACGCAGCGGTATTCGATACGGGAGTTTCTACGAAGATGGAAAGGATTGTCGCTGTGAAATTCTGCTCGACGCTGCTAGAGGTTCTCGAGAGATTCCGAGGAGTCAGGCAAACGAAGATGCATCAAGGTCGAAAGATATCCTAACCGACGTAATGTAATACTGCCGTGCTGACGAAAGTTCGAGGTCAAGGGAACTCGGGGGAAGCGAGGCAACCGGGCGTTATGTGTCATGATGAATCATCTAGTTAGCAAGTCATGTTTCAAAGTCGCTAAAGTGCAGAGGTATTCCCAACCTCGATTCTTTGCTAACCGCTGAAAGATCTTCTCGATCAAACACAGGTCACGAATTGTGATCAAGTGGTGCCGCCGACGCGGGAATTCGAAGTTAGAAGAGAAATTTATTGACGACTCTTAATCAAACTTGAGGTTTTCTAGTGCTCGGGTCAAGATCACGTAAGATCATGCAAAGCGCAAAGTACGGAGATTACACTGAACGAGGGAAAAGTCCAACGGGTAAGTAATGGCTATTCTGTATTCTCTCTTCAGAATAAGCTCGTGTCATTCAGAATGTTCGGGATTGGAAAAAGTTAAGATATCAAGTTTGAGATCGCTTCAAAGGAGTTCGTGGATGACGAACCCTGGGAAGGCCGCCGTAACGGGTGTTTTTGGAAGAGGCGATCCGAAATATCTTCAAGCCGAGATTGTTGAAATGTGAAGAATTTTGTTATCGTTGTGACCTCCATCGCGAGCTGTGGTCACGATGGACGGTCACGATGGGCGAGTGTATTCGCTGAGAGCTCGTCAAAGCGACCTCCACAGTTAGTGTCATCACTTACGGGGGTCAATGGCCATGAAAGTACGGTAAGACCTTAATTGCGTGTTTTCAGCCCAATTCTTTTCTAATTCAGCCTAACTAGATTATACTGGCCTATAAATATAGGGATGTTTCCATGAAGTTTTATTTATCATACAAATACTAATAGACACCCCATCCTGTATCAATATTAGGGTCTTTAATATTATCAAGAACATGGGCTGGCTCTGAAGAACTTGCAGAGTTTATCTTAGTTCTGATAAGCTTTGTGGTCAGATTTTCTACAGATAAGAAAATACTCAACATGATTATAAATACAGAAAATAGAACGATCTTCCTGCTTATTAGCTTGATTCTCGCGAAGAAAGAATGGGTGACGACTTCCTATCGAGGGAACTCAGATAAAATTCTTTTGTAAACTGGTTTATTTCCGCACTTAAATTTCGTCGTTTTTATTGATCAAGCCAAACCTGTATGATTTGGTGTCTTAAATCCTAACAGTTTATCTTTTGCATTACGCCCAACCACACACAACGAGCCGACGCAATGGGTCTCGTTAAATTCTACGAGCGAGTGTTTAAATCGCCAGAGGCTTAACTCGCCCCTTACATTCCCCCAAGCAAGGCAAAGAGTTGCTCAATGTCAGAATCCACCACGAGTTACATGTACACATCACGAGCATTTAATAGTCTTTGACAGCGCACAATCGTGGCCCCCTCGACCCACGGTCCACGAGTCCTTCTTCGTCCTAAGGAAGTCACAAGCCCGAAGCCGATATTCTCCTGCCATGAACAATAGTTCCACATTTCGTATCGACAGGTTACATGCTGCTGCACCATTTCCCTCTTCAAATTGACCCGAGTGAAGAAGTCCGTGCGCTGCATTGTCAATGCACGAACAAGGTTCAATCCACCATTGCCCGGTGGGTACTAAGGAGAATGGTTTTGGCTCTTCCTCGCTGCTATCAACCGCAGTGAGTAGCTGCCGAACTTTTAGAGACGCATCGAGCTTCGTGTCAAGACTCAAGATGATGTAACAGAGGAATACATGAAACCGTTGGCGGATCTACTCTGGTTTTGAAAGGAAGGCCTCATTTCACCGTAGCACTTACCTTGTTTTATGTTACCGTGGCCGATTTGAGGCGTAGACTTTGACGGGAACCTGGGTTTACGGTCCGCCAAGCATGGAAAAGACATTCCCCTGTGTTGCAAGCTTTTACATTCCATTTAAGAAGTTAAGAATGGCAAGAAGGGAATTCTGCCTGTTTGTTTGCCTGCTCCTGCCATGGAAATCGATTCAAGTGGGAGGTTCAACTTTGTTAGCCTTTTCTTTAGATCTGCTCTTTGACATGTTAGCTTTGATTTATTTCCTCTAATGTAAGATAAATGGTATCTACCTATAGTGCTTGCATGGGATTGGCGAGTAGTAATATATAGGAGTGTTGCTTTGTAATATTTTCCTTTATTAAGTTGAAGAATCATGTTCACTAAGTAATCATTTTATGACATAAATTGTTGGTCTCAATTCCCTATTTGCAAGATTTTGATAATAAATTTACAAGATTTGCAATATAACTAGGAAGGTTTTTAAATACCACACATGGGAGTTTTATGTAGCCCATTTGATACCTTTGCATCTGAGAATAAACAAATTTGACACCACATTGTTCACAAAATTTTCAAGTCTTCTTTTTCATCTCCATAAGTTGCCACATCATGTAAATTTTATTTTGTATTCTTAAACTATAGAATGTCAAGGTTCAAACCCTATAGTGGGGGATGAGAACTTCATATGAGGAACCTAAAGGTAATAGAGGAGAAGAATATCAACATGTTTAGTGAAGGAAAAACAATTGGAAAATTACTTGCATGAGAGTTCTGTGGGAAAAATATAATTCAAATATTGCAAATACTCCAATGTTATTAAAGTTAGGTTTCAACCCACCATTTCACCTTCTAGGAAGAGTCCAAGTTCGCAGATGTGTCCCATTTCACCCCCCCAACCCCACCTCATGCATGCTATATATGAAGTTGAATGGAAAATGTGGAAGATGGATCTGAGAGGGTGTATTGGCAATTCAGCAATGACAATAATTGAATTGAGGGACTGTGGGTACCAAAAATAGAGCACAACGTGTTTGATTTCCAAAAGACATCCAGATTTTAGTAACTCCTGCTTGGTGTGGAGAAGACATGAAAATGATGTAAAATTGCCTATTTGGTACTACAATGCAAGTTTGCTCAATTGCTCACTCAGTACAATGTATTTTCATTCCATTTCTTTCCTTTCACTTTCATCCTCAACACCAAACAAAGCCGAAAGACAACTTCTTAAAAGGAAAAGTATGTGATTTAAATCTTACTACTATCACTTAACATGGTGACAAAATTGGCTTCAACTACAAGCTCGCATAATTGAAGCTATGTGATACAACACAAATCATGTATGCATTAACTACAACATGAAGTAGCTGATTTGGTTTACCTTCTTCCCAATGTTATGTTTGCCCTTAAAATTCTAGAATAAATTTGGTGAAGTAATCACCATTTTCTCCAGAAAGAGTTATTATGCGTACCAAATGAGCAAACTGCCCATTTCCGCTTTATTCACTGCTTACTCCTTAATATTGAAACCTGTATTTTAATGTAGTATTACTAGCAGGATATGAAGATTATTCAATGTAGACGCAAAGTTGAAATCCAATGAAAAATATAATCAGAAGCAAATGGTGGACAATGAACTATAGGCAAGCAATCATTTACAATGAACCACAATCCACAAAATAAGTTGAAAGTATATAATTTGAAAGAAAGGAGAATTCCAATTTGAAAGAAAGGTCTCAGCATATAATTTTGTGCTCTTATATAATTACACATTTCTCTTCATACAGATGATATCAAGAAAATTGTAAACAACAATTTAGCATGGACATGTTACTGCATTGATCTACATTTGTTAATCATGAAGCAGTTATCAAAAGATGATTCCATATTATGCCAAGAAAATGCTGCAGCCAGTATTCTTCAGTAGATTCAAAATTCTAATTTGAATTGACATTACCTTAGGCAGATCCATAGAGCTTCCGAAATATCCTATTCCAAAGGAAGGTGAAGTATAGGCAGCTCCAATTTCCACCGACTTCAGCTTTGCAGAGCTATCTTGAATCTATGTCATCAAAAATACATGATGAAACTAATGTAATAACTTTTAAAGTCAAAGGAAACATACTTTTTATGTTATTTTATAAAGCTGAGATCTCAGTATCTAAGTAATGGCTCTTAGTTATGACTTATGAAACCACCTTACCGGAGCTAAAGCTTCGACCAGCAGAATTCCTGCATCTCTGCTACATTGACTAGTTTCTTGCAAAAAAGACCTTAATACTTTTGTGCAGGCAGATGATGGACCAGTCTGAGACCTGTTACATCTTTAATTATGTCACATGTCGGACCATGATAATATAGAAAAATAAAGATCCATTATTTATTGTTTGTTGGATACCGTATAAAGCTGAAGTTATTCACTTATGAGGTGGTATTTAGCTGTCTTAAAAACAAAATACAAAGAACAGAAGTGCTTTACTAATAATTTTTCAGTTCAATTTTTTAAGAGTTTTCTGCTTTATGGTACTGTTACCTATCAAAGTGTAACATGTTGAAATGGGACCTGATGTAATGTTATATGATGATACAATGAAACATGACTAGTGAATGGTGATGGAGAAAACTATCCAGAACAAGAAAAAAAGGATGCAATCAACCCAACAGGTTCAAGACATCAACTATGTTTGCGGAATAGACTTGTAGTGTCCTCCACAAGTGCAGGAGAAAGGAGAAACATAGAGCTCATATTGTATATCCATCTTCTTGTGAGTAACATTTTATAAGGTTGGTACCAAAAACGTACAGAGAGGATGCAACACAGCATTCACGTGCAGCAAATCCCTTCATTAGAAATTCCCCAGCACCACTGACACAACAGCCAGTTGTGAAACGATCACCAAAAGGTTTACTTGAGGATGCCCAGCAACCAGAGCCATAAGTTGCCGCTAACCCCACCCGACCACTGACCTGCAATGTAGAAAGAGTTTCAAGATTTTCATACCACATGCCTACTGAGAATATAAAAATAAAAATAGAAAAACACACCTAAGAAGCCAATGGTGAAGCACAACTTTTGTTCTAAGTTCTAACTTTAACTATATTTTTGCTGGTTGCTGGATCCCAATATAAATCACCACACCACCCTCAGGTTTTTGAATGTGCATCAACTACCCTAAATGATAAAACATCGCATCATAACCTTTCAAATTTAACTGCACCAAACCCCCTGGCATGTTAGAACTATTGCACAAACCTCATTTGATTACACAACTAAATGATAATCACCCCCCTCACCTTTCGAAATGATTCAGTCACACTCTTGTTTGTTTTTACCTCTTTTAGTGTAGAAAATAATTTCCTGATATGAAGAGATGATCCAAATGGTGGATTAAAATCAAGAGCATCGCAACCAGATCACATATCTGTTATCGGTTATATACTTATATGGTTTTTTAGTGAGGGTGGCTGTGTGAATCACTGTATCAACTTGCAACTATACATTAGAATAAGATAAACTTCACAGGAAAGCAGTATGGTTACCATCACCTTCAAGGCAACACCACCACTTGAGGCTCCTGATGCAATATGTCCTTCAGAATCAACACAAATAACTCCAACAGTATCCATCACACAGTCTTCTTCTGGGGCCATTAGTGTTAATGGTTGGAAAGAATGTCTATTTTCTTGTGAGGGATCGCCATCATTGCTCTCTACAGCAAATAACAAATATTATCTATTACAAGTTACAACAATTTGAAGAGAATGTGCAAAGTGCAAACATATTGAAGTAAAATTGTTAACTAATGTAACAGCTAGACTGATCGCTTTCAAAGAAAGATTTAAATAATAATCTTCAAATATAGGGTTACCCAGACTTAAGTGTTTCTGCCGATACTCACCACACTATGTCTACTCCATGAAAGTAATTTAAGATTTCAAGAACCATGTTATAAAGTAATATCAGAGAAGCCTGTATGTACATGATTTCAGCCAAGGTTCACAAGAGGTAAAAGCTATTACAACTAGAATATATATTTATTGATTTATGCGAGTGAACTTGACAAAGTTACTGCCTTACATCCGTAATACTTATTCTCGAATATATATTTATTGATTTCTTATAGATCACGACAAGTACAATTGTAAGGTTCGCACTTTACCCTATCGCATTGCTACGATCTTTATTTCTCAATATTTTGAGATATCTAATAAATATATGTGAACAAGTATTTAGTCCAAATTCAATCGAACTTTTTGGCAACATACATGTATTAAATAAAATTAACTCCGTGGAATATGTGACACCATGATTCTCGCGTGACTACCACAATGATGAATAGTATTGAGCCAATGTTTTACCTATCCGCATGGTAAATATTGGAAGAACTCAAACAAAGTTGTTATCATTTCATGAAATAATTTAACGATGCATAAGAATCCTATCACAAATTATATTAACTAAATATTTTGAAGTTTTACATACTAGGTATTGTACGTGTCTATCATGGTGGATGTGGCGCCAGATCAGAAGCATCTCACAGCTTTGGCTTCATCAAGCATTATTTTATACCTTCTCCATTGAGTTCTTGCCCTTTCTGTTACAAGCCACTATTTTCAATCACATGTACGACCCATGTAAATTAACCTCTCCAAAGGAAATGGATAAACACGATCCTTGAAAAAATTACATTATGCCACTACTTCTGTAAGTTTGTATATTAAAGTTGCTTATTTTCTTGAAACCCTCTCTACTATGAGCAAGCTTTCAAATAAGGATTCTACTTATATCTTTTCTTTTCAAATGAGGGACTCAATTGTCTATCTTTTTCAAATAACGGATTGAACATTACTATTTTTCAAATTGCCCTCGAATATCATTTTAAAAGGGTAAATTTGGAACTACTCATAAATCATATTTGGGAGATATTTTATAGTAGATAAAAATGTGGGTTACTTCTATAATAGATAACATGTAAACTTACAAATATTAAATTAAACTTAATATAAAAAAGGAACCCCTTCTCCTCCATAGCACCCAACCCCACCCCCACCCAAAACCATCACCACCATGCACCAAGCCCTGCCTTTCACCCTCCCACCAAACCCACTACCCGAATGCCACTTTGGTTCATCGAGACGAGCCCATCAACCCAGCCAACTTCTAATCTCGGACACCCACCCCATTCCCCATCCCTCAACTCGCATACACAACGAATAATTCAATGACCATTTTTTTTGGCCATCGGCGATTTCCTCTCGAAAACTAAATTCCAAAGATCCAAGCTTATCAAATTTCCTATGAATGAACAAATCAATGACCAAGTTAGCAAAACACATATCTCATCTCACAATCACATTCTCAGACCACCATTTTTTTGTTCTTTTCTAAATCAAACAAATCATCTAGGTTGATAAAACCCGTATCAATGTCTCACAAAGTTTCATCTTTTTGGCCATATCCACGTATAGCCAAACCCACCTACAACCTATCAAACTTCACCACGCCCTTCCCCTCGGCTTAACTCCACCGCCGCCCAAATCTCCGAATGAAGCTTTTTCCGCTTATACTCCCAGCTAAGCCGCTGCGCCACCATCAATCCTCCAAATAAACAAATTTTCCCATCTCGCTTTTTTTTGATGAAACGGGCAGATTGTGAAAGCCTAAATTTGTGGTTGAAGCTTGTCAGATTCAAAGATGTTTTCAGGCTGGGTTAAAGTTTAGGGCGCTGAAAGTGCCGGGAGCAAAGCCATGTCTGACGGGTACGGGCGGTGGTGGTTATGGCGCAAAGGGATTGGGGTCATGGTAAGATTTTGGCGGGCGCGGCTCAGATTACGTATTTATTAGTTTTAATATTTTTAAGTTTAATAAAAGTAAACCTACGTAGTTATCTATTATAAAATTTATCCCCAAATCTAATTTGTGCGTAGTTTCGGATTTACCCTTTTTAAACACGAATTCAAGCGGGCAATTTGAAATGAAAAAGTTCAATCTCTTATCTCGAAAAGATGTATAATCGAAGTTCCTCATTTGAAAAGATATAAAATGTAGTTCTTTATTTGAAAGCTGCTTCATAAGTAGGCGGGGCTTCAAGAAAATAAGCCTATATTAAAATAGACCCACTTAGGAAATAAGACCTTCAGAAATAACTTTACGGTAAATTTTCTGTAAACTCATTATGAGCTTAAATAGGTTTCAAAGAAAATTTTCTTAAGCTAATAAATATGGATATCAAAATGACTAATTAGATAAATTTGGATCGATAAAAGTCATTAGACAGATACCTCGTCAGAATCTGAGGTAGTTTCAGGCAGCGAAATCCCCTTAGAATATGCCCATTTGCGAGCACCATCTCCAACCAAGAACCTAATGTATACTAGCAATCAATACCCCAAAAATACATAGGCTATTGGAAGAAATAAAAAGGGTACCAGGACGTATAAGTGATTTTACTTCTCAACAATTAAAACAAATTAAAATAAATGTTATCAACAACAAGGAACCTCGAAAAGAGAACAGAATAACATCATGAATGCCAACAAAAAGGAGTATCATACATGGGAGGTATTCGGCCCAAGAGTGGCGAACCCATGATCTGATCCTTAGTCAGCAATGCAGCAACTTCGATAGCATTTCTGACACCTGGTACACGGAACTTTACATGGAATGTAGATAACAAAATGAAAACTAAAAGGATGCACAATATTCTCAAACTGCAAAAGACAAAAGAAGGGAAGGTGGAACAAAATAAAACAAAAAACGAAACGAAGAGAGTAAGTCCCCACTCTATGTTTGTCAGTCTGTTAAGAAAGAATTAGAGATTATCTCCGCGTTGCAGATACCTGAAATAGCTCCAACAGCACCAAATGTGCTTGAATCACCATCCATTATACTAGCATCACACTCCACATGACCATCTTCGGTCAAGTTTGAACCCCGCCCCGCATTTGTACAAGGATCATCCTATAAGTTGTGATGTCAATTGACATATTTATTAGAAATTCCCCATGCAGATTCAAATAGTAACTCCATGCACTGTTTATATGATTCAAAAGAAGTTGTTTCCGCCACTAACCCTCAATTGTAATGATGTACTCAAATTGTTAAATGGACAAACTCATCATTTGTGGTTGGTATGGTCCATGACATTATCAAACCATCAACATGATATTAGCTCTAGTTCTATTTTATCAGGCACACTCTTGTGATGAGAGATATTACGCCCATTTATTTGTTACAATGTAGTGGCTTAAACTGAAAGAGAATGGATTTTACATGTTTAGGTGTTCATGTGCAAAAACTGTGTCTCCTAAATTTACTAGGTTCATTTTATCTTCAGAGGCAGCAAGAACTCACTTAAGGCTTATGCATTGGATTTATGACTGATAACTGATAAGTTGTTTCCCATCGATTCCGCTATATAATTCACTTTTATCTTTAACAGAAACCAGAACTCATGTAGTCATGCATATCAATTCCATAATTTGATAAGTGTTTTCCATCAAATCTTCTCAATCTCAGATATTTACACACAGTTTTTACCATTCATATCTTGTGCACCTATGACTCTATGAGACATATCCAAATAAGGTCTCTCTACCAGACTCCATTTATTACCATTTTGATGTTCTCATCGACTTTCTATATCAAAATTGATGAAATTACAACATACGAACTGAAAAATATCAGCAGATAATCCAGAAGCTCACTTATAATTACTCTCCATTAGCTCTCACAGAACTTTTACTCTTTACAGAATGAAACATCTACTGTTTCTGAACCAATAGCTCCAAAAGGCAAAATCAACATAAACATAATTTTTGTTTTAAAACAAAAAAGAAATGGCATAATTAGCATTCTGGCATACAGTCAGAGTATACTGATATGCATATACTTCTTCCGTAACATTTTAAGTGACACATTTTCCATTTCAAGGTTTCTCAAACCGTTCTTATCTAGATTAATTCGCAATCATACCCATCAATTCCAATTCATTTATTCGATAGTAAATAATTCAAAACTTGACCATCAAAATGGGAAGGAGGGCATATACACAACAGACCTCAAGCACTCGAATAGCGGCAGCAACAGCATCAATACACCTACCAGGGCCCTATAATCCAACAAAAATGAAATGGAGATAGTAGTCTAGTAGATGAGATGTATAAAAAAAGTTTTGAGTTGAAAATTGAAAGAGTGAAAAGAATTGAAACCTTTTGGAGAATATTGGCGGAAGCTAAGCAAGCTCGTTTGATGACTGAGCGGAAAGCTTTTTCATTTGCCGGAGAGTGATATCCGGCTCCCACGTGTACCGCCACAAAATAAGGACCCCTCGCTGCTTCCTTGCCCATCAGCGAGTGTGTTGTAAAACCCGATTCATATCTCCATAAATACATCAAAGTTTCTATATATGTTAAATATCTATAATTTGGATCAAAATATCCCTAATTTTTTAATACCATCGGATCTACAAAAACCATTACCGAGTATCACCCCTTAAGCCATCTATCGGGTCCGGAACCAATTTAGATAAAAACGAATTCTTTATCTATTTAATGGTTTAGTTTATTTAATGAAGACCTTTTTGTGGTTATAAAATTTATAACATGGCAAGATTTAGACAGCTATTCTGAATTTTATTAGCTTCAATGAACAGAGATAATATATTTACTCATGGGTTGCAATTGTTGTAACTACAATAAAAGGGTGAAGGATTGAAGAATAAGGATAATTTTTCCTTTTAAAAAGTTAAGGTAATTACATCTCTGCTGAATTGAAGTCAAAAAGTGTTATAATATATTATGAGGCACTCACAAATCTGAAAGACCACTAACGAAAAGTTGTGACCTGCTGTATCTGGTCCTTCTGTGAACATTCAATCGTTCCAAAAGTAAAATGAACATCTTTTTTATCTTTGAAAAGGTAATATAGCTCTTAATGACACTATTTGGGTGTGTATATTGGAGGCAATCTTTATCTGTTAAACGTAAGCGAAGATTATTAAATTAAAGCCCAGGCTGGCCTTAAAGGTTTGATATTAAGTCGAGATGTCGGTATATGACGGCCTTTGTCGTAATTACATTTAAATGCAGAAATGGCCAGAGGCTACGTAGAATAAAAGTAGTTTAGGTTTGAAGTTTCAGAGCACAGCTTGGCCATACAAAACATTTAATTTCTTTTTGATTTATTTTAATCTGAAATGGCCTGTAGGCAAACTTTATTTAATTAATTTTATTTTTTATTTATCTTATTACCGACACTTTATTTAATTAATTTTATTTTTGATTTATTTTATTCAAGCGCCCACATGCCTTATAATCTGAAATGATATATTTGAAGATGGAACACCAAACCGACACCGCTACGTTACATAAGCAGGCACTGCGGAGCCGGCCTTGACACAGTAAATTTTGAAAAAAAAAAATTATGCGACATTATACGAAAAAGCAGGCGAAGCAACGTACAAAAACATAGAAATAATATAAATAAAAAAAGAATAAAAATTAGATGAAAAATGAAATAACAATTGACAAAATAATTAGATAGGCATGGAAATGTAACAAAATAATTACCTCGAGAACAATTTTCCTACTAAATAAAACAATATAAAAGAGATTAAGTAGATAATAAATAATTAGATATCTAGCAAGAAATAATTCACCGAATAGTTTCGCAAAGAAACGATATAAGAAAGTTAGTAATAATTTATTATAAAATTATGAAATAATAAGTAAATTATAATTGGAGTTGAAGTATGAAAATTAAAATGTAAAAAATATAGTGATTATGTGATTAGAAGTGTTTATATAGTGGAAGGGTATGAGTTCTGAAATTTTAGAGCAATGAACTCAATTGACGCCATCACATTATAAAATATTTTAAAATTCCCGCACTTTATTTTTTAGCGGGAATCTGAAAATTTGGGGACCGGCCAATTGCTCCTGGCAGCCAGAGTTTGAACCAATGTAAAAGTCTGAGGCAGAAGCCCAACGGCCCAAAATGGCTGTAGAGCGCGTTCATACGTATAAATGCATGATTGATTATTTTATCCTTTACGAGCAATGCGACGTTGATAGCCACCAATAATACGAGGAGCGAACAGCGTACTACTTCGCGCCGTTATCGTATACTTGTTACAACCTGAACACTTAATGGTTTCATGATATATATATATGGGAGATGAGCAATTGAAATTAGAAGAAGTGATTAATGTAAATGTAAGTAGTAATTATGATTATTTGCCATAAGGGTTTGTCGATTATTACAAAAACTTGAAAATAAAAACATTGGATCCTAATTCTCTTCCGAGGCCGCGCCAGCTAGTATTGTTCGAGAAGCCAGCACAAAGATGCAACTTCGTTATCAGGGTAGTCCGGCAGCGTCTTGTGAAAGCGTCCTTTATCGATAGGTGTCCCCGAATCATCTTCGGTAACAAATTGGAATATCAACCTACCAATGATGTACCGACATCGTTCGATGGATCCTTGTGAAACGGTGTGATCGTTCTCTGCTTGAATATCTTGATATTTAGTGACATATGTGTTGCATATAGTCAATCAGTAGGCTTCTAGCGTTAAATCTTTCATTACGGCACTTGTTGTTTATGCTCTACTGGGCGAGATGTGAAGATAGTATACTTGTTACTGTGATGCTAGGATAAAGGGAGGTGGTCAAATCATAGAGGCTGCTTATGTTTGATTGAACCGTTCCGTTCCTCGGATGTATTTCAAATCCACTAGCTTTTGTCAATGAAACGATAACACTTGAAGTACAACTTTATCGTAAAGTAGTCACGACGATTCCCCAGTCTAGCCACATGACCAGTAATAATCAACGTGGTTATCAAAATCGTTGTAGCGGGGAACCTTTAACACAGCGCTCGCTATTGTAAAGTGCTATTGTTATGATCGCTACACTAATGTCAAGTAGTACCCATTGGCCAATAGCCGCTATGCCGTTTAATTTGATGTCCGGACCAGCACGAGTGTCTGAGGTGTCTAAGCGTCTCCATATTATTCCGTATGTGGTTGTGAAACCATTCTTTGAAATTTAAGCCACGTCGTGATTTATTTGTTCCTCCGTCGAATGAGAACACTTGACTTTGTCAGAATCATGGTACATCTGAGATATAAGTTATTTGTTTAGTAAGCTATTATAATAATATACAAATTCATTTTTTATTGAACGCATTAAATATACACTACTTTGAATGTATTCTGTGCCGGGTGTGTTGCTGAAATCTGCATGTGGTTGTCGTGTGTTCGCGGGTCGTAAAATGTCGATGTTCCTTGAGTATTGCACCGGCTTTGAGTAGCGAAACACTAGCAAAGTAGTCGTCTTCGGTTCATTTGAGTACGCTTCATTACTCGGAGACGATTTAAGTCGGGTTTCAATTCCTTCCTCAGTACATTGAGCGAAGTTGAAACCTCTTTTGACTAAATACACCTCGCATATTGACCGCTTGACACGTGCCTTTTTTGTGCTACATTTTCTTGATCCCCGAGAATGCGCAAACATGTAGAAGGTTGGTTAAATAATTAGATAGATAAACCATCCCGATCAGCGTATATTAATAAGGGAGGTGAAATCTACATGACTCGGCGAATGCGTCAAATCATCTTTAGCGGGACCTCCGTTAAAGCGACTTACGTAAAGGCGAAATGTATTGGTAGGTGCTCCGTCAGCTATCAAATAATCTTTGGTGGGAATATTGTCCTCACGTGCTGCCGAATTATCTCAATGATATTCGTCTGACTCATCGTTCCCACGTTAAGAGTTGTTGATGAAAATGTCGTGAAAAGAAAAAACACTACTCTATTCACGGTTTCCCATGTCGTCGGTGAGTACATGACGAAGTCTATAGGAAGCCAATTTAATATGCAGCATCGTGACTTTTCGATCGGCCCGAAGTTCACATTTGGCGCATACCGAAATGTTTGAAGCGGCTGTCCATCGGGAGTAATTTGAGGCGTGCTAACTTGACTCCTAAACTTTTATGTTGTATTGTGGTTAGTGTATACAAAGCCTTTAGTTTAAACTTCACCCTTGAATCTCGTACATATCTGTTGGGGTCGTGAGCAATGAAATTTAGTCGATCACTTGCCCGTTCATTATCTTTCGTTTTTCTGGAATATCCCTCTGATGTTAATACGTTTTTCATCATTGTTAACCTGCGTATGCGTGAAGTCGATGTTGTGTCTTATCTTGTTTGTAGACAAATAACTCAAATCCATAATATACTCTCTTTGCGCCGATTGTGCCTGGCATTATACCTAGATTTTGTGTTCCGCGTATACGCCTGCTTGAAACACGTGAGGATCAACAAGATACGGATTATATACCTCGTGTCGATTAAGTGGCTCAGTTGCGGCGACAAGTTAGATCGCAGCCAGCTTGTGACTTCTTTTGCGTCACTGGCGGATGTCGCGGCGGAAAAGAAAGGATGGTGACAATCGAGCCATGAAAATTTCCGACCCTACCGTAGTCGAAAAGCTTTAGTATGCTCCATACAATACGGACAAGCTAATCTACCGTGTATTACTCGATGGAATGATAACATGCCGTATCGGGAAAATCACTAATCTTTCAGCATCAAAAGCGACACGCCGCGTTGAGAATTACCGCTCCTGGAAGCGCGTCGAATGTCTACGCACCCGGTATGCAGCGACTCCGCTGACCAAGTGACCAGGGGTCGAAGAAAAATATCTATGTCTCTCGTGGATTTTAGGTCGGGTATAATGAGAGATAAAACGGATATAGCTCGCCGTCACCGCGATCAGTGGTAAATTGTACACCGTATAATAGCGTACTTGAGGAATATTATTGAAAATGGAAACTTGCCCAGGTGTAAGCAAATGCAAATACATGAGCCGATCACCGAACATTTCTCGGCTCTGCTCCAAAATCTGGATATGTTGCATCAAAATGTTTCCATATTTGCTCCACGTCACCGGTGCGTCGTCGCCTTGTCGTACATGCGGATCCGATGGTGCCATGTCATGTCTTGTGTTGTCTTTCTTGACATATACAATCGTTGTAGTCGAGGGGCTAATGGCATATATATCAAAACTCTTTCTTACTTGATAGAACTGCGTTGTTCTACTTCTTTCTCGTACGCTTCTTTCTCCACAAAAAGCAGCGTACCTCCAATTTGTTCGTCCTGCTGTAAAACAATATACAATTGTTCACGCACGCGTGAATTTTTTGTTTAGGCAAGAACAAGGACTCGATAATTTTTTTTGCCTCGTAGAAATCATTTGGAATGTTACTGCTCCTCATTAGAGACGGCGCGCTTGATTAAAGAAATCCACCTTTGATATTGTTGTGATATTTGTGATTCGGACTTAAGACTAACCAAGCTATTGTTGTCATTGATAACCGTGATATTTGTGATTAAAGCCTGCTTTTGGCGTTTACGCCTCTCTGCGGACATGCTATCGTTCTACCTAATCCCTACCGACAAAGCATGATTTTTCTGACCTTCCCAGAAAACTTCAGCTAGCCTTAGATATGCGAGGATTCAGCATGTAAATCGAACATACTTGATTATACGTCAAAACGATGCAGACATTTTCCCTAAATATATTGAAATTAAATGAAAAAAATTAAATAATTGGACATGATTGGACATTATTGTACATAATTGGACATTATTGAAATTAAATAATTGGACATTATTGTACATAATTGAATAAATGGACAACAATTGAACATAATTAATTGGACATAATACTTGAACATAATACTTGAACATAAATAATTATTGTGGATTTAAATCATAGATTTGGAATAAAAAATGAAATAAATGAAAAAATAAATACTTGAACATAATTGCACATAATTGAATATAATTGAGCATCAAAAATATCGAAATATCGTAGGATTCGGAGTTGATAGAGGGGGATGGTAAGGGTGAGGGAGAAGTTTTTTTATTGGGTTTGTTCTTAATCTGATCTGCATGTTCGACTTTATATATTAGAAATGGTAACTTCGATCGGAACCGGTTTAACCTACGCGGCGCGGCTATATACCTTAGCTAGCGAGCTCCCCCAAACCCTCGATACTCCGTTTTTCTTATTTTTTATATTAATCTAATTATTCAACATATAATAAATATATTTTTATTCCAAATTAGTTATATGGTAAGTAATATATATATTATAAATATAAAATATTCACGTCGATAATAATTAAATGCGGTATATGATGTGTACAAATAGTCGAGTTATACTCATTAAGCGACTCTAGAATGCTCACGAATATTATTTTTATTATAATTTTTAATAATATATCTAATGATTATTATGCGTAATAATTAATTAGATTACTTAAAACTTAAATTAAAAGAAGAAAAATGATTTTATTATTTAAATACCCGACGCGGAACCGGCCTTGAGCCTCACATCTTAGAAAGCAAACGACAGCGCTACGAACCGACCACTTACTTGAAGCCAGTACATGCAGAGCACGGACCAGCGGTGTGCGAATCCCGGATAATGAAACATCAATTTGTTTTATACGACCTACTATAAATACAAATCAAACCAAGCACAAATCAAACTATAAATACAAATCATTGAAATCAAACTATAAGCAACCTGGCATAAACATGTATAAACACAAATCATTCAAATTTAAAAATATAAGAAATATCCATAAAATATAAAAATATCCATAAGCCTAAATAAAAATATCCATTACATAAAATCATTCAAATATCATACATAAACATCTAATATCTTTGAGGGAGGGGGGTTAGGGCTGTGAGTAAGGGGAAGGTATGTGTGTGGAAATTTGGGGGCTGTGTCAGGGGAATGCGTTGGAGGCAGTGGCGGGATGGGGAGATGAGATCTGCGACTCACGGGTCGCTTATTTCTGGTAATGAAGTGAGTGTGGGGGCGTGCAGTACGCCGTATGTCTTTGAATGGGCGCCCGGCGATGCTGCGTGACTCTGAGACGGGCCGGGAGTAGAAATCCGGCCGTGACTCTATATAACCGGGAAACGTCGCGTTAAGTTAGGCCGCTTTGATTAGCGAGGCCCTTGATCTCTTCGCTACGGCAGGAAGCCTCAGGCGCCTTGTTCTCGCCTCGAGTCCGACAAGCAAACTGACTGCCCAGCGTCTCGGGCGAGCTAGTTCCGTGGACAGCGTCATCCAGCATTTAGGCTGCCGAGTATAACCCGGCTCAGCATCAAACACTTTCTCCCGATCGACCTCGCGGTAGAGTGCGTCGATGCCTTGTCACGGTGCTTTAATGGATCGGAGAGTCGGCCCGTACTTAGGTAGACAGACCCCGTCTTTAAATCTTATGATTATAGAAAGCATAAGAATGAAATATAAATATCGTATAAAGAATTTAAATTTAATGTATAAAAATTTAAACTTACAAAAAGCGATCTCGGCTTCGGGTTGTAGAATTCCCAAATCGGTTAAATGGAGTAGCCTTGTCACCCAACTGCTTGTTAAGATCGAGGCAGGCCAGCGGCGAAGGACCTTTCCCGATCACCACGACACGAAGCCTTGATTAAAATAATACATAGTTAATAAGCGGAAATAATCAAAATTAAAATTTAATAGTAAAAAATCCAAACTTACCTCGTCGTAGGCCTCTGCATGAAGGCCACTTTCTCCCGAGGAATGCCCGAAGGAGCTCCATCGGGCCGCTTGACATGAGGTAAATGCGGTTACGTAATGCATTCTTTTGGAGATCGACCCGGTAAATCCTGACAGCGATGCGTGGCATCACTTCTCCCCGAAACGGCGAGGTCACGGATCCAATTGGGGAGCGAGTCCCGAGGAGGAAGAGCGGATCGTCTGCCTGGCGTCCGCGGCGCGTTGTTCTTCTTCATAGAAGATCTCGCCGCCTCTTCTTGTTCGAATCCTCCCAGGCATGCATGGCATGTCACAGCGCTCCACTAAAATCTCATATCGATCACGGAAATAAATACAAAAATTAAGTTAGTCTAATTTCACAATTCGAAAATTAAAAAACTTTTATATTTAAATCTTTTCAAAAAGCATTCCATTATACCATCGCTTGGCATTTTTTATCCATCTTTATAGTATGGCGCTTGAATCTTGGCCGCATTCGCTATTTAGTTCAGAAGAATCCTTTTGACCCTACCCGGCTCAAGCCTAACGCCAAACAAAGCAATTTCATTAGATACAAATGATAAATATAAATATTAATAAAGGCGAACTCGAAATAAATAAAATGCAACTTACGCTCACTCAGGGGTCAAATATCCTCATCCCGGCGAGGAAGGCTGAGATGGCAGTAGACTGCTCCGAATTGGCAGTAATGCAAACCCTTGTCTCGGGGCTGTGTCCATAACGTCGTCGTCCTTCGGCCCGACTTGTCAACGCTATACCGGGTAAATGGCGTCGGTGATGTGGCGGCAGTGTGACTGCTCGTCAGGTGGGCATGCTTTCATGAAATACTCTGGATAGTCGGCGTCTTTGGCGGAATATGACGGCGTGGTCGGTATAAATCTGAGGGTCGATGCGTAGTCCTTCTATATGGAAGTCGATGGATGGCTATCCCTTGAGGCGGATGTGACCATAGGCTTGTGACCGGCCTCTCAGGCTCTACACGTCGTGCGAAACACTTGTCCGAGTTTTACCACCACGAGGAGCCATAAAACCTGCGTTTTCAAAATTCAAATTCTATCGAAATTAAAACAATATCATTCAAATCAATTCAATTCGAATCAAATCCAATTCGATCCAATTCAAACAACATTCAAACTCAAATCTAATTGAACAACATTTACGTCTAATTCAAACAACATTCAAACTGTTCTTTATCGGTGAATTCCAAATTCAATTAGATTTAATCTCAAATATAATTCAAATCAAATCAAATTCAAAGCAATCCAAATTGATTCAAATCGATTAAGGTGCAAATCAAACTGTCTAATATAATTCAAACTCGATCGATTGATTAAATCAGCAACCGATTGATTGCAATTCGATCAATTAAAAACAAATTAAACCGAATAAATCCAACATTCGATTCCCGATTAATCTAATAGTTAAACCAAATTAAAAATGAATTTAAACTTATAACTATACAAATTAATAAATTAAAGCGAATAAATCCAAAATAATAATTAATTGAAGCTTAACGAATTAAATTTATAATTATCTTTTTAGGGTAAACGAATTATACAACAAGCCCAATTAAAAACAAAAAAATGAATTAAAAGAAATTAGATCATAATTAAACATATAACAAACAATTAAACATCTAGTAATTATAAAAACAAACAATTAAAAACATTAAGCGAAAAAACGAAAAACAAAATATAAAAAGAAGCAAAAAACCGCGCCTTTTAGGGTAGATGCGGTGAAGTCGGCGGTGGAAATTTGGTGGTAGAGCGGTGACAGGTGGTAGGCGGTGGCGTCATTCTTGGCGTCGGGTGGCGTCGAGGGGGTGGGGAGTCGAGATAGGGTTGGGGGGTGATGTGGAGGCGATGAGGGAAAAAACGTAATTTTTTAATATAGAAGACATAAATTCGATTGTGGTGTAGGTAAATAATTAATTTTGATTTTTTTAAATAAAGAAAGGTCCGACACCAAAAGACCCAAATGTCACGGGCCTTTAAAAACCGGCCGCGTCGACATTATACCGATACCGTAGGGTGTCGGTGGAATTTTAATGTCGATCTGTGGAGTTTGTTTAGTAGTGATAAGCCCAAGAGGCACCATCCTAAAATCAATTGGTGATAGGTGGGCCCAGCTCGCTTAGTTTATATAGTGATGAACTCTCTCCTTATTTTCAATGTGGAACGATCGCGTATGTAATTTTTTAGGTTATTAGAGTCAAATCTCAGCGTGGCGCTTTTACCGCCGTGATGTCAGAGAGGTTGTTTTTATGTTAGTATGCAACGGCCAATTAAATTTTGAGTTGGGGCCGTCGTCGGCACGAATAATGATCGCCCGGCGATGGATAACAATAGAAAAATGACTTCGTTTCCAACATGATAAATAAAACCTTACAACTTGTCCGTCGGGTGAACCTTGGCGCTACAAAAGCTGAAAACAACAATCTCATCTGGCATCGAAACCACCAGGGTTTCTGACGTATAATTATATACAACAAAAACTCCAAGAAAATAAAGAAATATATTTGTTGAGGTCTTGATACCGTCATAAATAACCGTAGGTGCGTAACTACTCGGCGAAGCATCTGGGAATTGACCAGCGGCAAACCTAGGCGTAAGGCAGCCCTTCGTGAGAATAGAGTCGGCTATGAAAATTTGCAGTGGTCTATCACGAGTAATACACCAGCTGTCTGGCAAAGGATAACTTCGAGTTCATTACCTATCTAACAATACGCCCACAAGTATTTATATATTATTTTCTATGCGGTACCAAACATGATAAATATTTTTCTTAATGAACTTGACTAACACAGATAAACCCACCTAAAATCGACCAACTTTACTCGCGGTACAACTTAATCACGGAAATATCTAATATACAAGCGTAACACACAATGACTCGGCTACTTCGATGGTCATAAACAGGGATACGCGTACACTTCAAATCTCGCACCAAAACCTCGCCTTCAATTAACTATCTGCGGTTCACGCCCAAAATTATTCTCCAAATCACTAGTCGCACACCTAGTTGTTATCGAAATATTTATAATAGAAATCTCACATTGTTTAAATTATCTTAATACAACCTTCATGACATATGTGTCTTAAAATCAAGATAATCTAAGTACCAAATTATCTCCCCAAATTCCTGCATTTAGTATATTGAACTTATTACTTAATGAGTATCGGCGTCGTGATTAGATCATAACTTATAAACCAACATACTTGAATCTAATTTTCCACCATATATAAAATATCATCGGCATCGTCATAGATGAGCGTAAACTTAGGTTTATAATGTTCTTTATACCCTCTTGTTCTCACTCAAATGTTATCTCGACAAATGTCGGCTCGAAACTTTAACCTTGAAGAATGTCTGGCGATGAATACTGACCTAGGATCGCTTAAGGAAATCGATAATATGAACCATAATCGACCCCGATCAAATTCGATATCCGAATTCATCCAGCGACCTCTAACGTAATCAATGCGATATCCATAAAAAGTAAATGAGTCATAAAACATATAAATGAATCATAAAACATATCACTTGACACCAAAAAGTCTAAACTTGACATATATCTGACCAAATGAACTCGGCCATTTGACGAAGCGTCGGTACACCCATTCTGACTTGACCCGCTCGATCATTCGACAACTGACAATAGTGTCGACTCGACAATAGTATCAATTTCAGCCAAACCACGACAGAGTGTCATTTCAGCTTGACCTACTGACTCGATATAGAGTCGGGATTTACACACACACCTTTAATGCGCGTATAATCCTTTCGACACGGGGAGAAACTTATGCCCGTCGACATAAGCTATCACCGAGATAAATAGCAGTGCAAGCAATCACCCGAATACGTTACTAAGGAAATGCGAGGCAACTCGCTGGAAATAAATGCTTGGAGCGAAGCGAATCACCGGGACAAACTGGCTGACGGCGACATCGACTCGGCCGACAGCATCAACTCATATACAACTCTTTCCTAATACGACTACATGCCGCATAAACATCATCATTTCGTGAGACCGAAGCGAGCAACGAGGGAAATAACAACTTTAAATCCCCGAAACACCAAAATAAAGCCCATTCTGAGGCGGAAATACAACCCCGAAGCCAGCAGCGCAATCAGCCCATATATATAACGAAACATACATCCCCATGCCGTATAGTGGAATAACGGTGAGCATATCGCGCCGAAGACATGCATGAAATGCAACAGCAGTCTTATACATGCGATAAGTAAAACTCGTGAATTAGTACTGCGCGCTACAACTAAATAAAACTCCATGTCACTTGTGGCGGACGCTACCCGTGATCGGCGCCTAAAACATTCAAAATTATAATTAATACTTATAACGCAGCTAATAATATAATATTACACTACGTATATAATCTCGTACGTACCCACGAAATAACTTGACAAAATTCCCCGAACAACCTTATTCGACAAGTTCGCTGACACTCTATTAGTCGAGTTCGATTACTAGTTTCAAAGTCACAACGTTAGATATTAACAACTAATAATCCATTTACAATAAATGCTAATCTCGAATCGATAAACATCGACTTACAAGGCTTCGTAATATCCGAACATTCTCTAATCACCTGAAATCACAACTTACACCTCAAAACAAAACTAAATCGAGTCGAAATGCAACACATCATTTAAACACCATTTAGAAAAAGCTACACAAAAGTCAACAAAAAGTCAACTATATTCCTCAGCGTTTTTTCTGACCCATGCATCGATAATTATATTTATCTGATAATCCCCAGGCTTAAATAATGATTACATAACATAATAAGCGTCAATTTCGAAGTCGGCTGAGTGCTCAAAGTCAACGTCCTGCAACTTCCGAGAAATCTTAAAAGATTTGAGCTGCTGCCTTAGCGTAGAGAATGTGCCGAGGGGTCTCGAGAAAATTCGGAGATACGAAATTTCAGCCGAATGAGGAAGAAAATTGAAAAAAAAATTTTGAGGTGAAGGCAAGGGAATTCGGTAGAGTAAGATGGAGGAAGAAAAGAATATGATTTGGATGATGATGGTAGGCAGGATAAGTATAAAAAGGTGCAAGTGGAGATTATGCTTAATAAAATATCTCGAGAGCTTTGTACCGACTTTGTTGTTAGGTTTTCGGTTTAGTTCTGTACAGGTTTAGCAACCCAATTTCAGCGTAAATTTAACGGCCCCAAATAATGTCATTCATTCGATTAAACTTTAAAATGCTCATGCTTAAAAGAAATATCTTAGGCCAGGCCAGATTATTATTCCATTGTCGACTCACGATTTTTCGATTTCTCCTCGAAATATTCACTTTGAGCAAGCCAGTATCTTGTTATTTCGTAATATTGAGTACGGGGCGTGAGTTATTCACGTTAATGAGTGAAGTCTGAAATTATCTCTTCTTTCCTTGATAGGTAAGCATTGTGTAGTGAAATGGTAATTTTAATTTTTGAAACTAGACCAGAACTAGAGAATATATAATGTCTAAGGCAAAATCACGTGTGAGGGGGTGTTGAGATTTATTTCACAATAGCAAAAGTTATCGCGTTAAAAATAAGGAGAGAATTAAATGGCTATATAGCCCAGGAGGCTACTTTCACTTATCATGCGATTGATTTTAGGATGGTGTCTTTCGAACTTATAAAAGTATAATCTACCACTGCTTGTAAGTGTGTGGGCCAAGATTTAATAAATTAAAGTAGCATACTATCCCAATCTTTTGTCCATATCATTTGTTTGTATTGTTGTGTTTGGAGACAATAAACTAAAAATGTCTAAATAATATTTCAAACTACTCATTATCATGGAAATTTATTAATCTTTTTTACAGAAATACTTTAAAGACATTATAATGTGAGCCCCAATGAGTGGTAAAAATGTGAACTCAGTTGAATAAAACTTAGCACTCTAACCCTAATCAGGATTAAAAAAATTAAAAGCTTATCTCCTCCTTCTCTCATTTGCTTTAATTCAACCATCAGCAGTCATGGCAAATGTAAGTGCAACATATGTGGACATAAGAAATGGAGAAATGTCCTGGTGTTAGGAGCATGGAAGTTACAAGATCCTTTTATTGTTGTATTGATAATTTTGTTGCGAAATGGATATCTAAGAGAAGAATAATGTGGATCAAATCAAGAAACATACTACTGTGTCAGCTTTCACATCCTTCCCTCGCACAATTCTGTTTGGACGAGAGTAAGCCTCGACAATTTTAGGTAGAAGCTCACCTTTAGACAAGAGTTCCATCTGTAAAAAGTATTTCAGTGGTAATGAAAGTTGTAAAGCATATATATAGTTTGAGAAGTGAGATAACATTACTACAGATGATAACGGTAAGCCAGTAACTTGGTATTAAAATAGCATCCAGATTCATCATTTTATTCCAGATATATATTTTATGCCAGTAAACATTACACAAATCAAGCATGCATGTAGATAAAGGTCATGAAGCTTTATCTATAAAGGGAACTTTATGAAACAATATACTACATCAAATGACTGGAAAAATATTTTGACATATCAAGCAGTTAAAGAGCTTCGCTCAACCAGAAATATTATCGTTCTTGTAAAAGAGTCAAAGGCTGCATCGCCCTAAATCATGAGTTATGCCAAAAAATTATAAGGCAGAAAGATAAATTCAAGGCACTTTCCATAAAAGTCCTGAAGCTAGAGATTTGGCGCCCTTGCGTTTCTTTGTTGGGTAAGCAAAATTAAATGCGTCAGGATCGCCGAAATAATGTATATTGATAAAAGCAGCGTAAATTGCGGTATTATGAATAAAGAGTTAACTTACGTTGCGGTGGAAGGCAATGAAACCAACTCGCCAGTGGCAGCGTGAATGCCCTTGAAAAACCTCTCCGATTCTTTACGTAAAATGCAAAGCGATGTCATACAGAAATCTTGTAGGGAGGGAATCGAATCAGAAATGAGCTTCAGAGTTGTGAGGAGCAAATGGAAGAGAAAATCTCGCCAATTACAGGGAGGCCGAACTTTGGAGGGAGCGAAGTTTTTCATGAAAAAAAAACACGGTAATACCAACTAACAAATCTGTAAGCCTAATTTCACTTAAGATTGAAAAACTTGGCTAAGATTAAGAAATCGGTTCCAACTCGTTAGGCAATTAGACCGTTATGAACTACAATCAAATAATGAGTCATTTAGTGAGTTGTTCGTTTTAATTAAGCTAACGAGAGTGATTAAAATCTTAGCACGTGTCGCTATCGAATAACATCCAAGTTATTGACAATTTGATTGCTTGGTGGAGTTAAACTTGCTGAAGTTTAACCAATTGATGTTAAATCAATATATATTTGACAAATATATATATATATGTATATATATATATATCTCGTGTGTTGAAGATCGTCTACCGATTTACAAGTCGTTAATTTAAATGCGTGATATATAATTAGAATATATTTGTATGTGTGTGTTATTGAACAGAGATAATAGTAAATTGTATAATAATAATAATAATAATCGACCCGATTCATTAATTATAACGATTAATGAAGTAAGGTCACTTGATAAATAGCATAGTATCATGAGAACCAGCGCTAGTAATATCTGATTACTAAGGTGAACGAGTAGAAGTTCGATAATCACGTTTAACTTGACACGGTAAATGAATTGATCTATACGATTATGATAGGGCATAATAAAGGGAATCGTTTTAGATTTAGTTTCCCGAAAGAAGGATAAGTCTGCTTGATTCGTCCGGATCGAAATGCTTTTAGTGCACCTTTTGTTCGCGGAGTTATTAAGGTTCATAAGTCAGCATGCTATTTAGATACAGTGGATATCGAGGCATCATTTGGAGTTTGAATCTTCGGTAGATGTTTCCGTTATTGTCCGAGGCCAGTCATAAGATCTGAGTTGTCGGAGAGAGAGAGAGAGAGAGAGAGGATCATGCCGTTATCGGCGACACAGGCATGCTGCGAGGGTTTTCTCGGCCCGTAGAGTGGGTCGATATTAGAGGGCTAGAAGTGGGCGTTTGGAGGCCTTGGAGGAGTCGAGGATCGGGTTGGGCATCTTGGGGGGCCCAGCGACAAGTAGCGGCAGTGGTGCTAGCGGAGAGGCAGATTTATGCGATCATTCGGCGGGGATGCTCTTAAGAGTAAAGTAGCAGTACGCTTGTTATTATGTGATTTTGAGGCTAGGGTCTTTTTGATCCAGGCTGCTTCGTTCAATTATTTTCGAGTTTTGTTGATGGTTTACGCTTTATGTCGGAATGCTTTGGTTGTTAAAACACAATATCATGACAACGGTGGGAGTGCATTGAGGAGTTAGAATGCGTCCCGTAGGGTGATTTTCCGCGAGTGCGAGGCGGATCGGGTTCTTTAGTTATTTCTTAGTTTGAGTTAGTAGACTTTGATCTTATTTTGGGTATGGAGTAGTTGGGGAGACACCCAGCGTATGTCAGCGCCCGCGGTAAGGAGATCATCTTTGCGAGTCCGGGTAGACCCGATATTCTGTTTGTGGGAGTTAGGAAGACTCTACTTTGCCGAATTTCATTCGGCGCTTGAGGCCAGGAAGTTGATGAAGAAAGGTTGTGTTGGAGTTTTTGTATGTGGTCGACTTGGAGAAAACGGTGGAGGATGTTCGTGTTATTAAAGGTAGTAGTATGTGATGTTTTCGAGGATCTACAGGGTTACCTCGTGAGGGAAGTGGAGTTATCGATTAAGGGTAGTTCGGTACAGCGCCGATTTCTATTGCTCGTATAGAATGGCTCAGCGGGGATTGAGAGAGTTGAAGACTTCCGATTGCGGGAACTTCTTTTGATAAGGGGGTTCATCGGACGAGTGTTTCCCATGGGAGTGCGCGGTTGTTTGAAGAAGAAGGATGGTATATTGAGGTTGTGTATAGGCTTCTGGAAAATAGTTGAATAAGGTGACTATCGAGAATAGATTAACCATTCACAGAGGATAGATGATCTATTCGACCAGTTGAGGGATCTTTGAGGTGTTTTGAAGATTGATTTGAGATCGGTATATAGGCACTACGAGAGTTTATGATGGCCTTGATTTGGGTTGACTAATGCTTAATGACATTAGATTGAATTTGATGAATCGGGTGTTTCGGGAGTTCTTAGATAAGTTGTGATTGTGTTTATTGATGACATTCTGATCTACTCGAGTGGCGAGGAGGAGCACAAGAGACACCTGCGGGTGGTGTTGGAGGTATTGAGACGGCACCGGTGGTATGCCAAGTTCACCACGTGTGAATTACGGTTGGCCAGTGGGAGTTCTTGAGCCGTTAGGCGAAGGTATTTGTGTTGATCCCCAGAAGGTGGAGGCTGTGAACAATTGGGAGCGTGCCGAGTGTGAAAAGTGAGGAATCTCTTGGGTTTGGTGGTTATTACGGGGAGGTTTATCATTGACTTCTCGTTGATTGCGACTCCATTATTGATTGACCCGAGGAAGGGTGTTTCTACTTTATTTGGGATGAGGCTTGTGAGAGAGGCATTTCGAGAGGGGTTGGCGGCCTCTTGCACGGTTTTTGGCCTTATCATGCAGTAATGCGAGGGGTTACGTGATATAAAACGATGCGTCACACCAGGGGTTGGGTTGTGTTGATGCGGGGTGGGAGAGTGATTCTTTATGTACCGACGGTGAGAAGAACCGTAGGAGGAATTACCCGACCCGATCTTGAGTTGAAATCCGTTGTCTTTCTTGGCTGAGATTGTAAGAGGCATTAATTGTATCAGAGTTAGATGCCGATTTTCACGATCATAAAAGTTTGAAATGTCTCTAGGCCTTGAGACTGAATACGGGAGCGGAGGAGATGGATGGGTTGCTCGGCCGACTTCTGATGTGACTATTGAGTATCGCTAGGGGAAGGCAGAATGTTGTACTTGAGATGCTACGAGTAGGAAGAGAAGGCTAAAAGAACCAGATAGAGATGGGCGACTTAAGGTTAATCTTGAGGTTGGTAGCGATGGTGAGAGTTGTTGTTCCGTGAAAGTTAGAGCACCTTAATCTTTATTTGAATCTCTTGGAGAACTCGGCAAAAGTGAGAGATGGAATATCGTTAAGGAGGTGAAGAGTGGAGGTAGGTCAGGTCGTGGTTGATGATGGTGGTCTTTGAGGATGAATGGTGTTGGAGTTGTTAGGTGTCGTGATACGAGGGAGTTGAAGGAGATTCTTGATAAAATTTCCGTAATGCTCACTTACTTAAGCCATCGGGTAACTGCGAAGATGTATCGGGACTTGAGGTTGGTTTTTATTGGTGGCACAGGATGAAGAGAAGTGCGAGGGGTTGTGGCGGGTGTTTGATTTGTCGGTGAAGATTGAGCATAAACGCCTGCGGGTTTGTTGCGACCGCTTCCGATTCACGAATGGACGTGGGAGAACATTATCATGGATTTCTTAATTGGACTTCCTAGATCGTCTAGGCGGAACGATGGAATTTGGGTGATGGAGTAGACTGATTGTTGAAATGCCTTTCGCTTCATACCCGATTAAATAGGCTGAAAAGTTTGAAAGAGTAAAAGTAGAATTTTGAAAAGTTTTGGGTTAAAAACCATTAAATACGAAACCCGTCCCCCAAAACCATTTTACCCGTGAAAAAAACCCGATTCCGCCCGCTTTTTTTCTTACCATGATGAGAGACCCTATTTTTCCCCATTAAATTTTTTTTTCTTTGCTTTCATTCCCTACTGATCGTTGTTCGAGCTCTATAAATTAGTTGAAGAGCTTCTTCTCATCATCCTTTACAAAACAAGGTAAGAAAGTTGGAAACTTTTTGAGTATTTCATGAGTTATGAAGAGTTGACTTTTAGTTTGACTTTAGTTGACTATTATCAAATCACTCTTAAATTACAAAGTATGTTATGGGACTTCTAATAAAGTTATTTTAGAGTTAATTTAGTTATTTTGGTAGTTAAAGTTTGGATTTTTATGTTATTGGAGGGATTATGTTGAAAATTAGTATATATAAATTGAGTAGTATTTTGGGGTTTTGGGTTAAAGGTTGTTAAAATGGGTAAATTAGTTGAGGAAAATGATTTTTAGGTTGATAAAAATTGGTTTAAAGTGTTGGTTTTTGGGAGGAGTGTTGGCCGGTTATGGGGTTTGGTCGGGGTGGTTGGAATTCGCTGTTTAATTGTCGATTAAGCATAATTAGTAATCTATTACCTAAAGTTAACAAATTGTAATTAAAATTGGTTGAAAATGTTGGAAAGTTGAACTAAAAATTTGAGTTAAAATGGTAGTAAGTAGTAATTGCAATTGTTCGGGTATTTTGGTTAGGCGTGGAGCGTGGGAAGAGACACGTGGACTAAATAGGCGAGGCGTATTATATTGCTAGCCAAGGTGAGTATTTATCTCACGGGTGTAGATTAACTTACTTAATTGCGAATATGTGTATATCTATAATTTTGTGTGAATTGTATGTTGAATATGATTGTTTGGGTTGGTAATGCGTGGTTACGTAGGTTGTATAGGTGTTTTTGAGGGTGAAGTTAGTCGAGTTAGGATAGAATTGTTTTCACGCGGCTATTTTTGAATCATTTGATGTTTATGTATTTTGTTGGTTGGGTTGGCGTAGGATGAGTTGTATATGGGTTGATGATGTAGATTGAGTTGTATTCGATTGTAGTGGCACTTGTACTTCGGTATGGCGTGATGTAGTGGCGCATGCCCGGTATGAGTGTGATGTTTAGCTTATGTCGACGGGCATAAGTTTCTCACTGCGGAGTTGAGGTTGATTCTGAGGCGCGCTTAGTTGTAGAAATCCGGGAACCGTATTTGGAGGTTGATTGAGTTGTTGAGTTGATATTGTTGAGTTGATTGAGTTGTGGGATTGAGTATCTTAGTGTTGTTGGTAGAATTGTGGTTTTTATTTGGGTATTGTTGCCACTGTTTGTTTGAGATGCATTATTATGGTTGTATGTTCTTTAGTAGGCATTGCATGTTTAGTTGATGGGCCTAAAATTTATGATAATTGTAATGTCGATATTAGTATACTTTTTATGATGCCCGGCGTGATTATGGGCTTCGCATGTGATATTCTCAATTTATGGCCTTAGATGGTGTAGTACTTTGAGAAAAATCTACTGTGTTTATAGCTTGAGTGCCAATTATTATGTTGCGCTACAGTGGGTGTGGGTTAATTTCCACACTCTTGAGGAAAGTACTCACGAGCCGCGAACTTCGCCTATTCGCTATGGGCGGCATTTTATTTGTGTCAGGTTGGCAGGTGATGCATCAGCGTTTCTGATTCGTTCGTGTTATCGGGGTTGATTGCTTAGGTGAGAGACGGGTGGCCGTAGATCCTCACAGTCTTCTCGTTGTTTTGGTTGTAGTTTTGATGTCTACATTGTTGTTATTTTGGGATTTCAGATTGTATATTGTTTGACGTTTTGTACTTTGACAGTTGTTGTATATATGGTTGTGTTGTGTGGTTAGGAAATACCACGATGGATTATTTTAAAACTGTCTTCTCAGATGTATTTATTTTGTTTGTTTATTTAAGGGCGAATTGGGTCTTTTCAAAATTGGAGTCATCCATCGATTTGGCTGGTGACTGCGAATTATTAGGGGCTTGGGCGATTTAGCCTCGGTGGCCGACTGGGCGGAGTCGTTACAAACATCACCACCATAGCTATCTCGATGATGAGGCCGACACCGACTAATTGCTATAATGCGTAGTTATGATGTACCCATCATGGCTTGATACATGATCGGATGCAACTGTCGCCATTGTTGCCAAATATGGCGTTGTGGAGTTTTGATCCACTGTTCCATTCTGGTATATACGGATAAACATCGTACTTATAATTAAGAGAAAAAATTAATTATATACATTATCCATGATAAAATTAATGGGTTGCCCTATAACTAATAGTGTAGCAAGAATACTTTTTGCACGTGCACTTTACTAGTTGATTGAGAACCGATTATTATTTCAACGTACTTCTCTTCTTAAATAATGAATTTATTTAAATGTAGGTATGATTCTCCATGTGGATTCGGCATTCGGTTCGAGGATTACGTCGTGTATTCCTATGTCAATATACTTTTCATTTTTTCCCCTATAGTATAGAGTTATTTATTTTTAAATTATCCCATGATACTATTATTACTTAAAATTTCCTCTAATAATACTATTCTCTTTTCATTTCTCTATTACTATAATTTTTAAATTGCCTAAGTAATAAATCATGACTTTATGTTAAGACAAAATAAAGAAATTTGGGTATGTGTAATATCGACCAACTTTGTGCACACGAGCTTCACCAATCAAAGTATATCTCTACTATTTTTACGTGTTTAATTAAACAATAAAATTCATCAAAGTAGTTCCTATAACACATTTAAATTAACAACTAATATCTACTAGAAACTCGCAAATACTTTTCAATAGTTAATGAAAGTGCAATAAAATTGTGTTCCCTTGATTATTTTTGTGATGTAGTTAAAATGATAATGTTTTTATACAACATAAATGATAAATGAAAATATTCAAATTAGAATATAACGATTATGTTTAGATTCAATTTAAGATATTTTAAAAAAAATTCTTAATTATTTTCATTATTATCATGTACCAGTGTATATCGACTAATAACAAGAATAAACAAGGGACTGATGGAAGTATATCAACTGAATTTACCTTAATATAAACCAGTCTACTTATAAGATTTTATCGGTAGAGAGTTAGTATATCCAAGTATGTGTAACTAACTATTATTGATAATACTGAGATATTTTGCTAACTAGCACCCTTTTCAATCACATTTTAACTTCTAGCATCTTTCTTTTCTTTCTTCTGACCCTCTGATAGCACCCACTGCTTGAAAAGGCTAAATATTCACAAAAACCCTAACACCATTTTCAATCTCGTCATCTTCTTCCCTCAGTGCTTTCACCGCCCACTATCGAACGACAAACCACTACACACCCCGTCCGCCCCGCTTCCATATCCTCCTTTTCGGCTCGCTTGGCTGCATCCCAAGCGCACAGCTCTTCCCCCTCGCATTTGGAATTTGAAGCCTATATATATTTTTTAACTTGGTGAAAATATTACCAAGAATACTTATTGATCAACAATATCAAGAAAACTTGTTGGCCAAGAATATCAAGATTATTTGGTGACCAAGAATACTAGTTGGCCAAGCTCTGGATGACTTGATAATCAAGTATGCAGCATATAAATAGGAGTCTCTTGGATGATTATTAGACGTACCCAAATATTAGAATCATAGAAAATAGTCTTAGAGAGATTTGTGAGGCTTGTAATTATAGTTTTCAATCAATAAGAAAACATCTAATTGAGAGATCGTAGAATAGGGTTGTTGAGTCATGTAATCAATTCTTCATGAAGTTATTAATGGATTTGTAGTAGGTTGGATTAGCTCTCATATTGAGGATGAACCAGGGTAAATCTTATGTCGTTTATAGCTTTCTCTTTTTATTTGTCATATCTGAATTAGTATAGGATTATCGATCAGGAAGTAGTTTATCATACTGGGCGGAATCTGGTTGTTATATTAATTTGAGGTATCATGAATTAATCTAGCCAACGGTGTAAGTTCCTAACAAATTAGTATCGAGCAGTGTGATGTAAATAATAAATTCCCGGAGGGATTATGGGTGGAGAGCCGAAGGAAGCGTGATCTTCTGAGTATGAAGTTGTTTGATGGAACTAATTTACTTCCATTATGGCGGATACAAATTGAACATTATCTATCTGAGAAAGGACTTGGGTGAACAACTATCCGAAGCCGAAAGAGATGAGTATTAGGAAGTGGAACAAGCTAAGGCAGGAAAAGTTCTAGAGGCGATATGATTGAAACTACTTGTCGCGTATCTCGTAATGTGGCGAAAGAGACCACAATGATAGGTCTTTATGAAATTTGTTGGATGCGTATGAGAAACCAGCTACTCGCGATAAGGTATCTCTTTATGAAAAATATCTTTTAATTTGAAGATGGTTGAGATTGCCACGTGAACAGCGCTTGCATAATATGAACAACATTATTAATCAATTGGCAACTGTCGGATTTGTTGTCGATGATGAACTAAAAGCCTTAATTATTTTGGAATCGTTGCCAAATAGTTATGAATCCATGAGGGGTTATGTGAGTCATTCTGCTTGGAAGGATCGTTCGGCAGTGGGAGGTTCGAGGATGATGAATTTGAGATGCGGTGTAGGAACTAATGTAAGAAGACGAGATCTAAAATATGTCTTCAAGTGGGAGATTGTTGGAATTTGAAGCCTATATTTTTGGTTGTTTTTGAACTTGGTGAAAAACAATACCAAGAATACTTGTTCATCAAGAATACCAAGAAAAGTTGTTGGCCAAGTATTATTTGGTGATCAAGAATACTTGTGGGTCAAGCTTTTGATGATCTGATGATCAAGTATGTAGTCTATAAATAGGAGTCTCTTAACTGATTATTAGACGTACTCAAATATTAAGATCATTGAAAATAGTCAATTACGAGGACTGACAGTTAACACTCTATACAAAGAAATAAAATGATGTTAGTTTAGAATTGTGTTTATAATAACTAGCATAGCTCATTGTTCAGAAGAAGAAAAGGCTGAAAAGAATAGATCACTCAATGTTGCTGCAACTAGATAAAAGCATATATTATCACGTGATGGATAAATCTACGAACGACGATACATGAACATTAGAAGGGGAGAGATCATGTATCATACATTTGTGATCGATTTGAAGGCAAGCTTCATGCATGTTTATGTTGAGCCGGTCATTCAAAGCTTTCTTAGTTACACGATAGTTAATTAATGAAATGTCATATGAAGAAACAGTTAGTTGAAGCGACAAAGAATACACTCGGTAGAAACACGTAAAGGGGGCCTGATTATTATAATCTAAGATTGCAATTTATGACATGTTTATAAAAGTTGTCTTTTGGACTTGCTTGGAATATTAGCCAACAAAGTATTCCGTATCTATGGAATCGGAAATATTTTGTGTTTCGATCTCTTGAGTCTTGGATATAATGGAATAAATCGAAATAGCTTCATTCACAGCTAGCTACCACGGCTTTCTTATTTATTGTAGAAGTTAGATATTGTTTATGAGGATTTAAGCTCTCAGTCGATTTAAGAGCTTGACCCCCTGTGCTCGGGATATAAGGCTGCCCCCGTCACGTCCAGGCGAGGAGTTTCTGGTCGTGCAATGTTAATATTGCTTCGTAATAATATGTGCATATCTATATGCAGATATCACAGTAATTAATAATAAAACTCTTCAGGATAAATGAATGAAATGAAAATTTCATTTATTCTAATAGATAGTCAAAAGCAGATCAAAACAAAGATACTTTTGAGGATTTGAAACTATGACATAATATGATCCACTTTTGTTCGATATCGTGAAACAATCCGCGGGCTTTTCGCGTGTTTGTTTAGTATTGTCACTTTTTCTAGAATTTTGCACAACGTAATTGTTTGTATATTAATACGTGCTTTCGTAAAATAAATATAATGATATTAATGTAATTTGTGTAATTTTTAATCTAACTAAACATACACTGCTAAAGATGGCAAAGGATAACATAGATTAGATCTTACGTGTGGGGAAGGCCATTGGGGGATTTCTTTTGCCCAAACATCAAACTCTTGCCCAAACTACTCACCGCGTATTGCTTATAAACACTAACGTCGTCTTTAATTTGAGGTGACAAATTAGGGAAAAAAAGTTTTAAGTTATGATCTTGGTATATATTCAAAATTAGAATTTTAGAGAAAAAAAAATTAAATCTTCACTCTCCCTTTGAGAAAATTCTTTCTTATTTTGTTTAAGTCATTTGATTGATGATATTTCCTATAAATAGATTTCTTTATTGTTAAAATAGAGTAAGATACTCCCAAACCACAAATTCCAAATAAAAAATACATAATGGGTTCAGAGGAAAAAGATTCAGGTTTGAAGAAATTGGAGTATTTATCGGTTGTTTCAAAGGTATGTTAGAACTCGGTTGGCGATGGCGACACATTTGTTAGCCACGTGGTGGGGCAATCTACGGCGTGGATGGGAAAGGATAACATAGATCCTCCCTAGATTATATTTTACTTGTAAACTAACCTTAATTTTTCAGAAACAAAATGGGTCTAGAAATCAAGAACAAAATCTCAAATCATTAAAAAACAGATCACCCCTCTCCCTAATAATTTACATTTTCAATATACATTTTTTTTACTATTTGTTCGATTAAATTATCAATAGCAAATTATATAGTTTAAATTAATTTTCATTCTATATTTTCAATATACTTTTCGATTAATTTTTCTTTTAGATAATCTATATGCAAATAGTTAAAAACACAATTAAAAAAAAGTGGAAAAATATTAAATTAAAATTATAATAATTAACCGGTGCGGATACGTTTAAATAGCGAGTTGTAGATCCGATGAAAGTGGGCTATAATAGCCAAGCCATAACCATAAAACATAAAAGTATTTCAGAAACAAAGTAGGTCTAGGAATCAAAACAAAATCTCAAATCATTAAAAACCGGGGCCGCCTCACTGCTCCTAATAATTAAATTAAATCATAAAAACAAATTTCGAATTAAGCTTGGAGGTTTGAGTGTTTAAAATTTTTAATTAACGTAGGTTTGACAATTTTGCTCTGAAATACCAATACCCTAAAATTTAAAAACATCTCTTTATCCATCTAGGATGAGCAACTTTTTGTGAAAATATATATTTTTATCGCTTTGAAAATATATATTTCATGCCTTTCGATGAAATAGTATTTTTATTATATTTTTCTTGAAATAAAGCAAACTAAAACAATTAAGAGTCGAAGCGGGCGAAAAAAAATCGAAACGAGGGCAGCGACATCTGTTTGAAAGCTTGGTAAAATATGAATTAGAATTGGCTTGACTGAAAAATATGAAGATAAATTGAAACTGAGTCGAAAATATAGTCCACAGATCGAAGCGAAGGCAAGAAATATGGTCTTTGGGTCGAAAGATGCCGAAAATATTCGAAGCAATGAAAATATAATTCTAGGTCGAAGCGGGCGAAAATAATAGTCGAGGGTCGAAGCAGTCCGAAAGAAATATGGTAGATTTCCAAACTTGACCCAGAAATATAGTTCAGGTCACTTTGATTAGAAAATATGGTCGGGGTCAAAGCGGGACAAAAATGTCACCCACGTTCCAGGCGGCCCGTAAATATGGTTTGGGGTTGAAAGCGGCTGTATGGTCTAAATTCGAAAGCGATCCAATAACTATGGTCCACCGTCGAAAGCTTGACGAGGAAAATATAGTCTTGGAGTCGAAACATCTTAGAAATGATCGAGTCGAAGCAGGTAGAAAATATGATCGGGTTGAAAGCGGCAATATGGTCCCCGTCAAAAGCGAGCCCAAAATCGTCGGGGGGTCGAAGCAATGAAAATATGCTGCCAATTGGCTTATTTAAAAATATAGTTCGTGGTGAAAGGGCGAATATATGGTCGAGAATCAACGGGTTGAAAATAGCAATTAAAATGGTGGCGGCCAAAAATATGGTTCGGGGGGAAGCAGTAGAAATATGGTATGTGGTCGAAGCTTGGTAGAAATACGGTCGGGGGATCGAAGCGGGCCAAGCTATGTTAAGGATCGTAGCAGGGAGAAAAATATGTTGCCGAGGTCGAGCAGGCGAAAATATTGTCGAGGGTCAGCTTAGGTAGAAATATCTTTCTGGTAGAAAATATGCTCTGAGGGACAAATTGTGGTACTCAGCCCAACTCGTCTTATTCACCAAATAAAATAGAATAATTTGATGGAGCAATCATTGGAGTTAATTATTTACCAGAGTTATTCCTTTATTATTGTATGTTGATCTTTTATAAATAAGCCAGTCGTTATCTGATCGATAAAATCAGTATCCTTCTTTCTCTTATACTGTATCTATTGTTTATTGTTTCCAAATAAAAAATACATAATGGGTTCAGAGGAAAAAGATTCAGGTTTGAAGAAATTGGAGTATTTATCGGTTGTTTCAAAGGTATGTTCTGAACTCGAAACTCATCTAGGGTTTGGAGATAAAGTTGTGGCTGAATTTATTACTGAATTAGGAAGAGATTGTCACAATGTCGACGCATTTGATGAGAAATTGAAGCAAATTGGTGATGAATTGCCTGATTATTTTGTAAGGACTTTGTTGACTATTATTCATGCTATTTTGCCACCAAAGTCCAAATCGGAGAAAAATACTGGGTTTTCGGCTTTGAATATTGCTGATAATAAAGATAGTGTTAGGGAGATTGAATTGGAGATCAAAGCTAAGCGAAAACCCGAAGAAGAGGAAGGTAAATATAGGGATTACCGTGGTAGGGATAGAGAAGGATATGGTTATCATGGTAGAGATAGGGGTAGAGATCGGGATAAAGAAGAAGATGGATATCGCGGTAGGGATAAGGGTCGGGAAAAGGGTAGAGAAGAAGATGAATATCGCGGTAGGGATAAGGAGTAGAGATATAGAGAGAGGGAGGCGGGAAGAGATAGGGATGATGAGTATAATGGTGGTAATAAGGATAGGGGTCGTGATAGGAGGGATGACGATGGAGAAGTTGGGAGGAAGGATAAGAGGAATGGAAACTCAGGTGAGCCTGAGTTGTATCAGGTGTATAAAGGGAGGGTATCAAGGGTTATGGATACTGGTTGTTTTGTTTCGTTTAATGACTTCAGAGGAAAGGAGGGGTTGGTTCATGTATCACAGATGGCCACTGGGAGACTTGCGAATGCGAAGGCTGTGGTGAAGAGGGATCAGGAAGTGTTTGTGAAGGTGAGATCATTTAGTGGACAAAAGATGAGTTTGTCAATGACGGATGTAGATCAACATACGGGGAAGGATTTGTTGCCCTTGAAGAGGAGCTCGGAGGACGAGGACAGAAGGGTGAACCCATCTGGTGCAAATAGTGGAGGACCTGTTACAAGAATTGGGCTTTCGGGGATTAGGATCACTGAGGAGGAGTCAGCACCATCACGGAGACCTTTGAAAAGGTTGAGTTCACCCGAGAGGTGGGAAGCTAAGCAGCTGATTGCTGCTGGCGTTATGAGCTTGAAGGAGTTGCCCTCTTTTGACGATGAAGGGGATGGATTACTCAATCTGGAAGAGGATGGAGATGAAGAACTTGAGATAGAGCTAAACGAAGATGAGCCAGAATTTTTACAGGGACAAAGTCGATACTCAGTTGACATATCCCCTGTAAAGATTTTTAAAAATCCAGAGGGTTCATTGAGTCGAGCAGCAGCATTACAGTCTGCACTTAGTAAGGAAAGAAGAGAAGTCCGAGACCAGCGCCAGAGACAATGCTTGATTCTATTCCTAAGGATCTGAATAGATCCTTAGGAGAAGATCCTATGCAGAGGATGGTGAAGGCATTTAGCACAGGAATTGAGGGGTGTTGGGCTGTCTGCATATGACATGCCAGAGTGGAAAAAAGATCCATATGGTAAAGCTTTGACTTTTGGGAAGAGGTCGAAACTTTCAATTCAGGATCAGAGGCAAAGCCTCCCTATCTTCAAGCTCAAAAAGGAGCTAATTCAGGCTGTTCATGATAATCAGGTTCTTGTCGTCATTGGTGAGACTGGTTCCGGTAAGACAACACAGCTGACACAGTATCTAGCCGAGGCAGGGTACACTACAAGAGGCAAAATAGGTTGCACTCAACCTCGTAGGGTTGCTGCAACGTCTGTTGCAAAGAGAGTTGCTGAAGAATTTGGATGCCGTTTAGGTGAGGAAGTTGGGTATGCCATCCGTTTTGAAGACTGTACAGGGCCAGACACTGTGATTAAGTATATGACAGATGGTATGCTCCTAAGAGAGGTTCTTATTGATGAGAATCTGTCTCAGTACTCTGTTGTGATGCTTGATGAAGCACATGAGAGGACTATTCACACAGATGTCCTGTTTGGATTGCTAAAGCAGCTCGTGAAGAGAAGGCCAGATCTGCGTCTCATTGTTACCTCTGCCACGTTAGATGCTGAGAAGTTTTCTGGTTACTTCTTTGACTGTAACATCTTCACAATACCGGGTAGAACGTATCCAGTGGATATATTTTACACCAAGCAACCAGAGAGTGACTACCTTGATGCATCCCTCATTACCGTTTTACAGATCCATTTGACTCAACCTGAAGGTGATATTCTTCTGTTTCTAACTGGTCAAGAAGAGATTGATTATGCATGTCAATGTCTCTATGAAAGAATGAAAGGACTAGGGAAGAATGTTCCGGAGCTAATAATATTACCACTATACAGTGCCCTCCCCAGTGAAATGCAATCCCGAATATTCGACCCTGCCCCTCCTGGAAAGAGGAAGGTGGTTGTGGCTACAAATATAGCTGAAGCTTCTTTGACCATTGATGGGATATTTTATGTTATTGATCCAGGGTTTGCTAAACAAAATGTTTACAATCCAAAGCAGGGTCTTGATTCCTTAGTCATAACACCCATTTCTCAAGCCTTCGCTAAGCAACGAGCTGGAAGAGCTGGGCGTACTGGACCAGGGAAGTGTTATCGCCTGTATACAGAGAGTGCATTCCACAATGAGATGTCTCCCACCTCGATCCCTGAAATTCAGAGGATAAATCTTGGAACAACTACTTTAAATATGAAAGCCATGGGTATCAATGACCTGTTATCTTTTGATTTTATGGATTCACCTTCTCCTCAAGCCCTCATATCTGCTATGGAGCAACTCTACAGTCTTGGAGCTTTAGATGAGGAGGGACTTCTTACCAAGTTAGGTAGGAAGATGGCTGAGTTTCCATTGGATCCTCCTCTTTCGAAAATGTTACTTGCTAGCGTGGAGCTTAATTGTAGTGATGAAATCTTGACCATTATTGCAATGATTCAAACCGGAAACATTTTCTCTCGACCAAGGGAGAAACAAGCTCAAGCTGATCAAATGCGAGCCAAGTTTTTCCAACCTGAAGGAGATCATCTGACTTTACTTGCTGTATATGAGGCTTGGAAAGCAAATAATTTTTCTGGACCTTGGTGTTTCAATAATTTTGTTCAGTTGCGATCGTTGAGGAGGGCACAGGATGTCAGAAACAGCCGCTTATCATGGCGCAAGCCTTACCATTTCACGCCGTATGCCTTTTCTTACTTTGTCTCTAAGTAATTTTTGTGCACGTGAAAGTCCTTTACCATATACTACATATGGCAGATATTAAATTACCCTAGTCGTGATGTGAAATTATGTTTCTGAAATCTAGAGCTTTAGCAAGAGGGTATAATTTATAGAACTTGGGTATCTGACCATCCGAGGGTCCTCGCAATCTATAACAAGTAGTTAAATAGTTCAGGTATCCATCTCCTATTTTTGAGTCAAGTGTTCTGCACTATACGTGGTTCGAAGAATCACTTTCTGCATAGTGTTTGTCTGCGTGTGCTAGAAGCTTTCTTGATAAAAAAATTGTTTTCCTTAATGAAATGTGAAGATTGTTGACATATTTGACAATTGTTTTCTTTCGCTGTTGTTCCTCAGTTTCTAAACAATTATCTAATTGGACAAGTATAAGTTGGATGTGTGTAGTGCTGGAAGAGATTTCACAAAGATAAGGAAGGCAATCGCGGCTGGGTTTTTCTTTCATGCGGCCAGAAAGGATCCACAAGAAGGTTACAGAACCTTAGTCGAGAACCAGCCAGTTTATATCCATCCAAGGAGTGCTCTTTTCCAAAGACAACCAGACTGGGTTATATACCACGAACTCGTAATGACAACCAAAGAATACATGCGTATATCACCTATTACAGATCCAAATGGCCTTATTGAACTAGCTCTTGTGTTTTTTACACTACGCATCCACCAAAGCACGGAAGAACGTGAAAAGCATGTTAGAAATATTTAGAATCTCTTTTGCTTTACGTATATCACGAAACATAATTCTTGCATGCTTGAGCAAGCAGGCGCGTTATAATGCCATGTGGCGTATTGTATTTGTTGTTTGTACCTTTTCTTTAGATTCTCTCTTCATCGCTGTAAATTCTAATTTTGTTCTAATATAAAATAATTAAATTCACTGATAACTTCTTGCTTATAGTTGTCAGTTGTCACCTTAATATTGCATTTGATGAACCGAGCTTGAGCCTCAGAACAACGCTAGGTGGCAGAGTCCTAGTATGGCAAAGTTAGTTTCCAGAGTAATCATTTAAAAAATCTATAAATAATAAATGAATTCTAGCCTATCATATAATTCAACTCCCATAATATATGAAATATTCCAATATTTTGTTTTCATGATATGAGTCTTCTGGATAATATAGATATATGAGATCTGTTGGTGAACTATACTTAAATAATAATCATTGTTTTGAATTCATATTGTACTACGATTACATGGTATATATATCTCCCTTTGCACATGAAATTCATCTTCATGCATGAATTTATTTCCTACCGCTTTAAATACACGCATACCCAATCGATCTTCACGACTGTGAATTATACATCTTATCGAATAACAAGTAAAGAACAACGCCCCATCTTTCTGCTACTTTCATTACTAGTACGATGTTACATTAAATATCAAGAGAGAAATAGGTTTTTATATAAATTAAAAAAAAAAATTAATCCAAAAAAACTTTCTTTTATTGGAATTCTTCAAGTGACGAGGTAAAGTTTGAACTTAATAGATTGGAGTTCTTTAAATAGTAAAATATAAATTTAAAACCCATAAAATAGAAACTTTGAATTTTCTTTTTCTTTTTAATTGTATCGAAAATTTAAACGCTCTCTTGTTTGTCCTTTTTTACTCCCTACGTTTTTAATTGATTAATTGGTCTTTTACCTAGTTTGACTAATTCATTAATTACTTGGTTAAATTATTAAGTTGGTAATTAATTCTAGTCTAATATAATTCTGTTTACAGTGAAACATATATACTACTAGCAAATATCTTTAAGATGAAAAGGCTTTTCGAATGTAATTGATTCTAGTAAATTCTATTTAGTCTCCGTTTCCATTTACAACTATCATTGATTCTATTTACTGCAAATTCTAGTAAATTGATGAAGTTCCAATTAATTCTAGTCTATGTTTCATGATTTACAGTGAAACATATATACTACTAGCAAATTCTATTTATATTAATTCTAGTCCAAACGTAATTTCTATTTAGTTTTGCCTAATGATTTTATAAATCAATGATTAATAGATTTAAAAGCTGCCAAGTTAAGAAGGCCAATTTTAAGTTCACATGTTGAAGTACCACAAGTTAAAGTTTCATTACTTACAGTGAAAGAGAAAATGGGAGGCTGACTCTCGAGACATTACAGTCGATCTTCGACAAGGAAACAACAGTACCATCCGGATATTCAAGACGCATGTAAGGAAAATCTTATATGAAAAAGGTCCACATCAACCTCTCTAAATATCAGTTTCGTGACTATAAATTGGTAAGTTTCTGCTTCGCCGATTTAACTGTAATGGTATGATAAATATAGTGTCAAGTTGGTTTCGAGTATAGTATTTACGAAGATAAAGCATATTGCTTGCTCTTGTTATTTGTTTAAAAATGTGCTCTGATTGCGGCGGCGGCTTTGTGAGTGTCGGATTTAAAGAATGGAATAACCCCTCGTTAGGGCTCGTACTCATGTCAACGATATTGTAGTTCTATCGATCATGCGGCACAAGTGTCATGATCTTATGAACCCGAAACAAAATATTGGATATTCATTGATGAGGAATAAGGAGCAAAAAAATATTGATTATAGAGTTCGTGTGACCACATCATTTTTTGCTAGTAAGTATCTTTTAAAGTGTGGTTTTTCATTCCGAGGAGATGACGAGTCGGACGACTCTCCTTATAAGGGTCCATTCCGTGAATTGGTGGAAACTTTGAAGGAAAGTAACCAAGATTTATGTGCTATTTTAAATTCTGCTCCAAAAAACAATTCCATGCTTTCTCCTAAGATTCAGAAGTCCCTTTGTGCTGCTTGTTCCTTTGAAATAAGTACAAATTATTAGTGAGATTGGGAATGATGTTTTCTGTGTGTTGATTGATGAATCCGGTGATTGTAGTGGGAGCGAACAAATGGTTGTTGTTATTCGCTATGTTGATAGTGTGTCTTGTTAAGGAACGCTGGCACCGCATAATGTTGAAGAAAACAATGCGGATATCACTTAAAAGAGGCACTTCTTGGATTTGTTATCCTGTAATGGTTTGAGTTTCTGTCTTAGCATTCGAGGGCAAGGTTAAGGTATGAGCGAAAGCAATATGAAAGGTCAAGGCTGGTCATGTAATCCTTAATTCAAAATGAGAATTCATCACTATTTATGTAACATTGTTTCCTCAAGCATTTTCATCAATCTCAGCTTGGCACTATCAAGTCAGGCAAAGGACCTTCATCCTGCAAGTTAGTAATTTCATGGGTGGGGTTAATCTTTGTTAATTGGCACTGGCCTCCAACAAGATGCAAGAATTGTTTCGAGGAAAACAAGCAAAACACTATAAGGACTCGATTGAGTATAAGGAGATAGAAACCGAAGTGATTTAATCAACAATCAAAGTATAGTCTCGAGCAGTGAACCCCAAGACTCTTGAGAAAGTAACTTCTTTATAATGCTGGATGTTTGAGCCCTTCATCATCATTTGCAGCTTTTAATGTGGATAAGTTGATGAGAATAGTTGAACTATATCTCAAAAAAAATTCTGAGGGTGAACCCTATGGTAATTGGCAATCAACTTTAAAATTATATCGTGCTGTTCGTCATGTATCCGCATTTCAAAGAGTTAAGTAGGCCTTCGCATCTTTCTGTACAATTGGTGAAACAAATATGCAACACTTTCAACGCGCTAAGCTTCGTGAAGTTAGCTTTGCTTTTACCGGCAGCAACCGCAGTGTCAACGAAGTCTTTTCTTCTAAGGAATCATGAAAAGGGGACAAATCTAGATGGGCAATCAACGGTTAAATGACCGTCTAGTGATGATGTGCTTAGCATCATAATAATGATGTAATTTTAGCACATTTTTAAGAATTTGATAGAAGATTTTCTTTGTAATGAGTACTTTCACATTAATGTAATTTTTTGTTAAATATGTGGAAATTTTTTTCTTTTGGTACCACCGATTTGGACTCTCGTCCGCGGCTGGGTGCCCGCCAATTGAATATTCATGGCTGGACTGGAATAGTGTTACCATAGTTAGTATGGGTTGGGTATTAGATCGATCTCTTTAGCATTAGAATTATAAATTTTCTATATCAAATCTCCAACATTTCAGAAAAGCATTTCATATCTAAGGCTTTTTCAAGGCGTGGTTACAACTAACTATCAAGTAAGAGATAGTTCTCAAGTCACAAGGATATCTGTCATGTCTTAACGCACCGGCCGGCTCCGTGTCACATGTTCGACGAGTTCAACGCCCTCAACGGTACCGGCCTAAGTACCAAGCAGGATACCGGCCCCGCTCGGGTCGAGGCCCACTTTTAAAGTGGACCGGTGGCCCGGCTTGGATTAGTTGACCACCTCGCTTACTAGTTTGGTCCAAAATTTTGGACATATTAGCACAAAAAAAATAAATGTGGTGTTAGGGATTTGAACTCTTTGACCTATTAAGAAAGTGTAAGTTAGAAAACTATCATGGTGTTGGATATTTATTAATATATGTATAATAATATATCAAGTTATTTAGTTTCAAATAATATACGTATAACAAAAAGCATAATATTCAATGATATATAAATGTAAATATTATTCATTTTAAAGCACAGATAGTTAAATATTATTCGCTAAATAGCCATATAAATATTATTTGTTTAATAGATATAAATATATTCGCTTAAATAGTTATAAATATTATAAGTATACATATTATCTTCGCTTATAAATATCTATAAAAAACTCTCAGATTCAATAATATATTATCTCAAACAATACAAATATTTCTAATTAAAACCATTTCAACGTGACGAGGCTAACTTAGATATGATAATGTAATGATATTTTTTACCATTTGATATATTATCCACAAGAAATAATCGAATGATTCTCAAACTGCAGCATCATTTAATTAAACGTATTCCAGCAATACGCACCTGAACGAAGTAATACTGAG